>JAKGSA010000137.1:314073-582297 GCA_033558755.1 Philaethria dido
TAAATAAATTACTTAGAAAATAAAAATTGTACAATTTTTACATATAATAATTTTAGTAATCAAAAGCTAGGTTTGTACAGTATTACATGAAATATTTATAAAAGCTACTATTAAAGTCCATTTGAATACAGTGCTTCACTATGAGTTTTCGAGTTGAAGTTATAACAGAATCCACAACGTTTCTGTTTCATAGAAAACTTTCTGAATCAATTTAATACTGCAAGTAAGTTATACTTATTATTAGATACATATGTATATCGATATAATTATCATAGACTACTTTAAAAAAAGTGCTATTTCTCCTGGAAATGGCTATGCAATTTCATAATTTAGATCAATTTACAAATTTGTAAACAACAGTTACGTAGTACAAAGACTTGTACGCAACAAGTACATACATCGCACAACTCACTTAACACCCGTAAAGAAATATTTTATCAATTATATTGTTATTTTAGTTATTTACATAAGTTTGTCGCCTAGACCAACATAAAACTTAGCAGTGTTAGCGGGCGCCATATCTCGTTCACCCACGCATCTCACGCATCGCGAGCTTTCACAAGCACCGTACGCCTTTCCGAACATGATCGTACTATTTGTAAAACTACTGCATACCATTTTAACGTTTGTGTAAACACAACACAGTATATGTTTGCGACAACTTCTTTAAAGCCCCAGAAGCTTTTTCTCATAAACTGAGTGCATTAGAGAGAATTATGCATAATTCTCTCTATGAATACGTCTAGCGAACGTATTTATTCGCGAGGGTTTTTCAGCTTTAATTAACAGCAAAACCGCAATATTATATTAACTTTTTTTGTATACAATAAAAATTATTGGTTATATTTTAAGAGAACTTCTTTCCGGACTTTTAGATCTTTAATGGTTTTAAAAAACAACTTTATTTAAAGGAAATTCTATTTCAACAAAGTTTGTCATAATTGAATTTTAGATTTTATTGTAAAAGTAAATTAACTTTTTTATTACTGTGTCATGTATAGATTGTCATTAAAGGTTGCATAATATAATGTTTTAAAAGCTTAATATTTAATGTGAAAGACACTTCGAATCGTCAAAAATGTATGTAAGCAATTTTCAAGTCTTGTTAGTACAGTAAGTACTTATAATGAGTGTTTTGACTAAAAATATCGTCGGATGCGACCCCTAGGTTAAGGTAAACTTTTAAAAAGCTTGTGGCAAGCAACTGTTGCATCTCAACTAGTCTGGTAAAGTTTAAGGGGACTTCTTGCATTATGCATAGCTTCTCCTTGGACGTTTTTTGTTGCCTAATGTTACGAAATATATAAATAAAAGAGTTTGTGTATAAGGAAATTTTGTTGTACAGTAGTGCCGGAAGACGTGCTTTGATTCTCATTACTATATTTCTTAAAATACAATGATGACACACTTTTATATAAGAAAATAGATTTTTATTTTTTTATTAAATTATCCATGGAACAGCAATAGTGTTTTAATTTCATATGAAATAATTTTCTTTAGAGTAAATAATTAAAAACTAAATCTAACATCCCACATGTGTGAGCTTCATGGATCTACGAGTGACAGCCTTTCTTCAGTCAGCTCCGGTAAGCAGCGCGCGCGCACGCGTTTGTGGCGCCACTCACGCACGTTTGTTTACAAACTCGATTTCATCGATATATCGTGGGAATGTTGCTTCGTTTATGACATATAATAATACCAAGTGAAGATAACTTTTGAATAACTTAAGCTCATCAGATTGCATATTAGATGTAATGACTTTTTCTTACTGAGATATCATCTTTCCCTTTGACGAATCGCCGGCAATTTATAAGCTCCTGGAAACATAAATGAATTAAATAATGTGACAAATATATTTGTAGCTTTAAAATATAATGGAGCTTTAAGCAACTATCAAAATGAAACTATCACTGGTTATTTTTTATATTATCTCTTTAGCGATCGTCGTCGGAAGCGAGATCCGAATCCGTGGAAAAGTAAGAAAACGAAACAACGCACATAGAAGGCATAGAGCTATCCTACCACCGTGCAATTTCAATGAAAGCCTTATTGAGGACGAATGGGCTTTGATGGAAGCGATAGGGAAATCGAAGTTTATTTTTACGGGTAAAGTTTTGACGGTTAAAAAGTTTAGATCGATGCAGGAGATTTGGGTAAAGAGGTCGAATTTGTATAGGGTTTACATGCGACGTGTTTTGAAGGGTGACGAGAGTGAGTTGAAGATGCTCATCAAACAAGAAGGGCTCAATGTGGACACTTTGAGTGGTTCGACTGTTATAGTGGAGAGACCGCACGCGCGCGAGTCCTGTGCTCCGTCTCCGCGACCGCGACTTTCTGCTATCTTCTTGAGCGATGGATTGCTCGTTGATAAGAAAAGAGGGCCCACCCAACATCTTCGTCTCCTCACTGATCCTGTTCCACTGACTCTATATCACTTAGATAGAATCAACGCTGCTGTCAAAGGTGGGTGTTTATTTATCTTGCATTTTATTTTATACAAAACGATATTGGACACATCTTACGAGAGCTTATTATTCAACGTAAAATATTATCGGAATAAATAACAGTGTGTTGTTTTAATCTATTTGCTTTTTAATATCAAGATTTTCGTTGAAATATTTCCACATCTTAGTAATTATTAATTGAAATCTGTTCAAGTATCGTTTATGAATAAATACGTATTATTTGTAGGAAATATTTCAATCCTAATTACAATCTCTCGTGAAGAAATTCGTGTAATATTATATTACAATAAAATGCCAGTCGCCTTGAATAATTTTACAAAGGCGATTATAAAAAGCTTTGAGCAAGATTAAACAAGGGCGAAATTAAATAGTCAATAGCTCGAGCCTGGTGGGAATTATAATAATATGTGGGTGTTGTATCCATAATGTACATTGTGAAGGCATTGAGATGTGGTTTGATCGACATCTCGACAACTGTTCGTTAAGTTAATGGAGTGAATGCGCTCGATGCGTTTGTGCATTAGCCGACACTGCATAAACATGTAATGCTGACCATGTAAGAGTTTTAACGCCTATAGCTTTTATTCTAAATTATATAAAGTTGATATTACCTTATAAACTTCTGGATACATTTACAAATGAGGTTTTATCGGACATTTTAAAGGTATAAGCTGATATGTGTAGTAATGCAAATTTAATGTTACCTCGTGAATTCAATTTATTTTTTTTGTTGATAAATGATCTATTATTTACATTATAATAGAAATTCATGATCATTGCTATTATGCATAGTTTGATTGAATGTATGTACGTATATGCTACAAATTTAATGTTAGATTTCTATTTATTAATTTATATACTTACTAGCTTTCCGCCCGCGGCTTCGCCCGCGTGGAATTCGGTTCTATCGCGCAACGTGGTAAGGAGTAGCCTACGAGTATAGTCTTTCTGTCAACAATTGAACAATTTTACATGATTTTATGTTTGACAATAAGGAACTTCTATAAAAACTTTCATCCCTTATTTTGTCCCCTTTTACCATTTTTTTCGCGATAAAAAGTATTCTATGTCCTTTCTCAAGTACAGTTTTATCTTCCTACCGAATTTCATCAAAATCGGTTCAGTGGTTTAAGCGTGAAAGCGTAACAGACAGACAGACAGAGTTACTTTCGCATTTATAATATTAGTAAGGATTTATTAGGAAGACAAACAGTAATGAAGCATATAAAAACAAAATAAAAAACATCACATAATCAATTAAGTGTTCACAGATGAAATAATTATAACCTGTGTAAGAGACAACACGTCTCTAACAATTAATAAAATAAATGAAAAATAATAATAGCTCTAAACCAATATTCAACATCTAATTTCTTACAGATTTAACAGAAATTAAAAAATATTTGCAAAAATATACATTATGATCAATTTATGTACGTAACTACAGTTTTCAACTTGAAAACAAAAATTGATTAAGTACAAGGTGATGTTCACTAATACGAGTATATAAAAGCGTATTTCTGAAAGCTACTTACTTAAATTTAGTTTCTTATTTTAAGTGTAAATTGAAAATTCAAAGTTTTCATTTGGGCAGTTGGTGTACGATAGCATATTGTTACATGGGTATTGTTAAAACCTATTTGCTATTTATCGTAGACTTATTTCATTATTTAAATATTTAATGTTTATTAACCTTCCGTACCTTAAACTTTATACACTTTTAAGTATCCACTTAAAAATGTTACTCTAAGCCAGCTTTAATTGAATCCAGAGCGATTCACGAATAGATTTTGTTCGAGGTCAAATACTTTGCAATAAATTTTATTGCGAGAGCCATTTCAAGCTAAAAATTCCAAGAAGATCCAATTTAAGTCTCGCATAATGCAATGAGATGAGTATCGTGTCTCCTTTAGGCAGAATAAACTACTTCTTGTACCTTATGCTTGGGCTAGTGTTATTCTACTGAGCACCATAAGCTTTATATTATACGATGGACTAACAATATCTAGTTAAATTTTATTTGATTATTTTGACGCGAAGAGTTTTAAAGTACCTACTAATTATTCATGTGATTAATAAAGGCAAAGTAGAGATGGTTGTAATAATTACATTTTTGTCTATGTATGAATTAAATATGTATGTATTAAAAAATTAAATAGACAAATTTAAAACTATTATAAACATTGGTGTTATATGATGTTGTTAAATAGGCGATGAGACCTAATAGATATTTTATATTTGTGTAATTTTCACGCACCTTCCGAATTTGTTTTCATTATCGGTAGAATTTATGATCACGTTTTATATCTTACGAAATAATCCAAGGACCCGATACTTTTCATCTATATTAAGATTTATGCTGGGTAGTATTTTTTTTATCAAGTTTGACGATTAATATTTTTTTATACCTTCAAATTTATTATAAAATAAATTAACAAAAAGTTACTAAAAATATTAGACAAATGACATACCTATGTGAATTTCACAATAACTAGATAAAAGTATTATAATACTTTTGTAAGTTTGTTTAAAATTAGTTAAAAATTTACATACATATATACATAGCTTCATGCTGTATCCCGCATATAGCAGTGTAGGCAGAGGGAACCTAGTGTTAAAACACTCCGTTCCCCACATTCCGCCGAATTGAGGCATTGCGTGCTGAGTGGCGTAACTCAACGGCGCGCTTTGTCTTGTTACCAAACCCAGGAAATGAAAAATTCCATTTCCTGGAGTGGGAATCGAACTCACAACCTGTCGCGCTTACAGTCGCACACTTGGGCCTCTGCGCCACGACAGGCGACACGACATTTAAAAATTTGGAGCTACTTTGTATTATTTTCGGATTTTTTTTTATATTTAACAAAAGATTTATTATTTATAATGTCATGTCACATTGGTTTAATAACCAGCACGTAGAATGATTTATCTTTTTTCTTCAGAAAATACTTAGTATACAAGACTTTGTATAAGTCTACTATTATAAGCGTATTGTGTAAGTATATTTAATAAAATAAGTAAATAAATATATTAATATTAGATAATACAGTAAATAAAGAAATTATAATATTCAAATTTATTTATTTTAATATCCAACAGGTAATTTAAAGTAAAAGTAAAAATATATTTTGCTATTAAACAACTTGATGTGTGGTGGAATTTCACGAATATTTATTAGAGACCTACCGTGGCGCAGAGACACAAGCGTGCGACTGTCAACCGCGACAAGCTGTGGGTTCGATTCCCACTCCAGGAAATGAAATTATTAAATAATATTCAGTATTTTCATTTCCTCGCTCTGGTAACAAGGCAAAACGCGGCGTTGAGTTCCACTACTCAGCACACAATGCCTCAACTCGGCGGAAAGTAGGGAATGGAAATGTTAAAAGAGAACGGAGTCGAACGTGTCTTAACACTAGGTTCTCTAATTCCCTCTGCTATGTGTGGGATACAGTGTGAAGTTAAAAAAAAAGAATTTCTATTTCTATTTTCTATTAGGAAATATTTGATTTACTTAACTTTTAATGAATTAATGAATCCTTTATTTTAATTGTGTTTGTGATTGAGATTGTAATTAAATCTTTATTTTGAGTTTTTCTTTTTATTAGCTAATAAAATAAATATGTAAGTTGATGATAGCTATTTTAATTCCTTTGTCAAGCCATCATCGTTATTTATCTATTGTTTAATTTATTCTGTAATAACCACTTCTATACTATAATAAAACAGTGAGAAAAGTGTGTCTGTATATCGAATGAAAAAATAGCAATAAAATATAAATCTATGATTTTTTTTGTCTATCTGTTCGTCTGTTTGTTTGTTTGTGCACGCATATCTGTAGAATTACGGGACGGATTTGAATGGAACTTTTTTTGTTATAAAGCTATTGGGAATGGGCGGGACATTGAGTATAATTCATTTTGATAAAAGGCAAACCTGGTGTAGAATCATAATAAGCCAGTTAAATTAAAAGAATACAGAAAAATATGCCTTAAGTTACTTGTTTAGCGAATGTATATTTTTCGTTGACATACAAAAATTAAAAAACCACGATAGTGTATCTAAACTGTAAGGTGCAAGAAAATGGCGCCGTAGGTAATGTTTTTTAAGCTTATTTCCAAATCTTCAATACATAACAAATTGAAAATTTGGAAAATAAGCTTAACGGGGGAATAAATAAAAGGTGCATTGGCAGAAGTAATTCAATATGGTGGGTTGTTTTCGATGACAATTTAAAATCATTGTAATTAGTAGGATTGATTTGCTTCAAATTTCCGTATTTTGCAATATATTCAATTTTTAAATAAAGCAATCCACATATCTCTTAGTGTTAACAAAAAAATATGTGAAAGTCCACTTATACAATACGTATCCAAACCCGGTACCGATATACCTACTAGGATCTTTTCGCCACACTCAAAGTGGTAAACGCGTGATAATAAAAGCCATATCTTTTTACTAAAAAAAAGTCTGTACTTTTCTATTATTTTATGCATGAAATTGTTTAATATCGGTAGTGTTTAAAATAAAACAAAATGGTAAAATGTTAAGTATGTGATGAAAACACATTAAAAGTTATAATGGGCCATATAATTTTAGAAGTACGTACTCGTTATTAAGTAACTGTTTAGTACAACAATAAACGTTAGTGCAGTGCTGCAGTAAATAAATATTACTGAGCCAAAGCTTTGTAACCTATATTTTTAAAATTGTCAATAATGTATGAGCGAATAGTTCGAAATAATAAGATTTTTTTTATACTTGTTAGTGATGAGGTAGCATCTCGTTTTACCAAAGAGATCTGTGTCACAGTTTTCAGTTAAAAGTGACCTAACTGAGCAAATGATTTTCATCGATGAATATAGAATTAATGTACAATAATTTATTTCAAAATTCTTAAATAACAGTTATATATCTTAAAACGTAACGTGGGGAGCGGGATTGTTGAAAGAGATCGGAGTGTCGTAATACTAAGTTCTCAGGTTCCCTCTGCCTACCCTGCCATATACGGGATACAACGTGAAGCTAAAAAAAATGATTTGATACACATCAATCAACATAATATATTAGATTAAGATTTTGTCTAAGAGTTATTCTGTACAGAATTTTTACGTTCATATTTTTTTAAGATAGGGGTGAGGCATCTTTGCTTTGATGACATATCTACACTTCTTATGACTTTCAGATAAAACTAAAGGATGTAGATGTGTGGCGCGATTAATCTGCTTCATTAGGGCTCGAAATCGACGAATGCACGCAAACAATACTAGCTAGTAAAGCTGCTATCTGTATAAGTGTCGCAATAAGTATTTTAAATGCGCGACGTCGATACATTGATAACATAGCAGCTCCCTATCTTCTCGATCACAGGAGGCGTTGCGGTGTGGAGAAAGTAATGGGCAGGTCCATTCGTCACGTTGCGCCTCCACCCCACACGATGTTTATATTTTAATGATAACTTAACGACTATGTATAATTTTCAAATAATACAACTGCATAATTTTCAAGTTACATAAATAACAAACGATAAGTATTTTATTTATTAATATCATTATCATGAGGCAAAATAATATTTTTGCAAAATTTAAAAATATTTGAATAAAAATTAAATGTTATAACCATCAGTGAAGTTATTAAATTCTATGAATTTGTTCATTTACCAGTTGCATAATTGATAATTACATAAAGTGATATATGTTGTAAAGTTACAAAATAATATAGTGCGACGTTAAAGATTCGTCAAGAAGGCGACCGCCTCGACTCGCCCGCCCACGCTCGTACCACTTTCCAAATTCCTCGTGTAAGCGCTGCAGCCATCTAAGTGCGATTAACGCAACCGCGGCGATCTTTTTACTATTTTCAGCTTTATATCTCATAGATATGTATCTTAATCCGCGTATTACATGTACTTTGTAAAATTATAAATAATGTGAATGATCTTAGAGAACTTTTAAACCGCTGATAAATTAGAATAAATCAAATTGTAATTGTTCTTATGGTATTTTTTTCATGTTTTTTGTTAATATACTTGCGTTAATAGGTAATTATAACATTATATACATATAATATTTCGTAACACTATTTCATTTAAATCTTTAGCAAACTTCCATTTTACGAACAAACTACATGAATAGTATATATTGCGACAAAAGTAGTTATCCCGAGCGATCCACCGCTGCGCTCTCGTACATGAATATTCAGGGCGTAGTAAGGCGGCGACTCGTTCGGCAATAACTGTTAACTTGGCTCATATTGTGCTCTATGTATTATCTCTCACCCTGCGGCTATTGCGCCTCTGTTGACCCATCGAGTCTTCCGCGACACAAGTTATAAGTTACATAGCTTACCACTTTTATTACACTGACTAGTTGTTCTGATAAAGTGAAGCATAAGCTTTATTAAGATTACCACATTTCTGGGCGTTGTTTCGATATAATTCCACTAATAAGGTATATTATGGCTCATTGGTGGATTTGTGTTCAATTTGACGTTTGTTTACGTTGATGAAGGTTGCATAGAATTGCGAAGCCTCCAGTATACGCGCGGGTCTCACCTCGCGCACGCGTCTCGGTGGCGCCAACTCGGACTCTTGCGCAACATCGTATTCTCCGAGTTTTACGAGCCGCTTCAATCAAAAGTTTCCCTATATAAATATACTAAGAATGCTTTCTTTTATTTAACAACAGAACAGAACAGCTTAAACAAAAATATGAAGCTTCAATTTTTAGTGTTATTGCTTTACTCCTATGCAACAATTCACGCCCATTTCCATATAAGAGGCGAAGTCGAGAAACGGGATACGTCACATAAAAAGAAAAACATAAATGGACCTAAATGTGTTTTAAACGACACGATAACTAACGATTACGAGATTCTGTCGTCGGCGGTGTCAGAATCTAAGTATATTTTCACGGCTCGAGTCCTGAGCGTCAGAAAGATAAAACGAGGTAGCAAGCTTAGAAGGAAAATTTTTATGACCTATAAACTATACATACGGCTAGTAATGAAGGGGGACGTGCCCGAGCTCAGGAGCCACGGGTTTTTAGGAGACGAACGTACGTTGAATGGGGCAATTGTGTTTGTCGACTGGCTACGAACGAATGAGTGCGCTTATAAGTTGTATAGACATTCCTCGGGCATATTTTTAAGCGATGGATTTTATGAGAAATACAGTTGGAGGATGCCTCGCCTGCGTTTATTGTACGAGCCTCTTCCACTGTCACTCTACGATTTGGATAGAGTAAATGCCGCGCTAAAAGGTAAATATTTACTATCCTATTATGTTTCATTTTATACGACTTATGATTGTTTGTGTACACACACGTTATAAAACGCGTTTGTTTGCTGTAACATTTTCTCGACCTCTTCCGAGTAACTCTTAGTAGTAACGGTGTAACAAATGTCAATTGTAGTCATTCATTTTAGCTATGCGACTGCAATTATCGTAAATGTTGAATACATTTAAATTATAATTTTCCTCTTAATGGTTTCATTACTATTTAAAAAGAAAAATGACCAACACTTAGTGATTAACACACCAACAAATGTATAATGAAAAAAATCTCAATAAATAAAGAAGTCAATAGAAGTTTATTTTGGCATTTATAAGCCTATTGTGTATCCTGATATGGACATACTTATTATTTGACGTAATACTAAAATCGGACACGAATTGGTCCTTGGATTGTGGTATAGTATCATTATAAACTCCATACGTAGAGTGCGAGTGTGGGCGGGCATCAGCTTTTGCTTCACCATGCAATTTACTACGCCAACTACCAACAGTACCATTATTATACATCAATAGACTAATTGTTTTCATTTTATTGTTAGATCCACAAATGCGTTTACAAAGATTAAATGTTGTCAATAAATCATGTAAAGTTGCCAAATTTGAAATAAAATTTTATTACTTGAAAATATTGATTTAAATTTAAGTATATAACATAAATATACATAGTGCAGATTCATATTGTGCTAAATGCATTACTGCAATCTTCCCAATATAGTGAATTAAATGATATCTTAACCTATTTATGTATTTAAAAAGCTGTAGGTATGTATCTTTTTTCGCGAATTTTTTGTACTTTTCGGGAAATATTGAAGGTCTATTCACTTTAAGATATAAGACGCTTTATGATTTCAGTAAATATATTCAAAAAATAAAATAATAGAATTTGAGCCCTTACCCACAATGTATACTAAAATACGTTTCGCCCACGCCATGACAGAGTAAGAATGTTAATAATTTTAAAAATAAACAATTAAACTATAAAGGTCAACATAAATATCTGATAACACCATAAAGTATCGATACTATCAACCAACATAAATTATACTGGTCGATAAAAGTCAATGTTAAAATAGTATTTCTTTGTTCAACGTGGAGTCGTTTGGCTAATGATGAAACTCGATTTCAATATCAAGTTTATTATACACGAAAAATCTGAACACCTCGTGTGTAATCAATCAATCTGCGCTGGCGCCACTCTGAAATGTTCACACTCGCGTACTCTTTGGTGAATGTTAATTAAAGCTGATTAGCTCGTAACAGAATTCATGTCGCTACTTTCACCGTATCGACTTAATGGGTGTTTAAGATGATCTTTGCATATATTTATATAATGAATTTGTTCATGACCAGTATGAAGAATTTAGTCAATGAATAATATTAAGACATCACTTTGTTTCTAAAATAGATGTGAAAGTTGACTTTTAGGGATTTTTATTTGACTGTTACGAACTACCCACTTCTTCACTTAAGAATTGAATTCAGAGAGAAGAGCCGATGTTCAAGATATCTGCAATATTTTTTAATTTCATGGAAATTGAAGCTGATTTTTTACCCGTAATTTAAAAAAAAAATATTTCTGCTTTCTACTTTCACATTAGTTTTCTAAATACGGTCATATTTTTTTTCACAACATACAGTACAGCATTAGGTTAACTCGCTACTTTTACCTTAAAAATTACCTTCAACTGATTTATGGGACTTTGTTGAGTCATGGTTAAGCTCAACTTAAGTTATGGTTTTACAGATAATATTCTTAGATTTTATTTTATTTTTAAAATTACTTTAGAAATAAAAAAAAGTTATTCGAAATATATTATCTTGAATTTTGACGCAAAAGAATAATCACGAATGTGTAAGAGCATTTTGACACAAAAGAATAATTACGAATGTCTTTCCGATTAGCTATTATTCCTTTTGGTAGTTTTGTTAATTGTATATTATTATATTAATGTATGATTAAAATGGTACAGCCGTGTTTGAGTTATAAATGCTGTAACTAAACTGTTCATTAATTGTTAGGCGGTATGAAATTAGCCGGGTCAGCATTTTTTAAACATGTGGTTTTTTATTTGTTACTACTTTACAATTTTTCTGCTTAGTGTCAAAATATACCGATCTCTACTTTCCGTCACGTTGCGCCACGCTTTGTCTAACAAAAGCGAGGAAATGAAAATAATTGAAATATTATAATCATTGTTACTACTTCACGATTTTTCCTGCCTAGTGTCAAAATATTCCGATCTCTACTTTCAGATTCCGCATCATGTCATGGGTAGTAGGGATTCACATTCACAGCCATCGCGATTTTAGCCAGACGCTGTCTCACTGCACCACGATAGTATTCAAATAAAATGAAATGTTTTCAATTATCAAAGTTGTAAAAATCCATTCTATAATTATTGTCAACTTAATAAATGTGGTAAATGAACTAAATAAGAATTAAAATTAGTCTTAATTTTCTAAACAAGGGTTTGATTAGAGAGCTCGCATAGTTTTTATGGTTTTAAGTAATGTTGTCTAGACTTGTTTTATTAGTTAGTTTTTCCATACTATCGTGGTAACATTTCTTTTAATTAAACGTACAATTTTTAATATCGAAATAATTTCATGGTATTTTATAATGTAGTTACAGTTAGTCTGATAGGAATATTAAAATATGTATCCATTAAAGTTGAAGCTAAGCCGTCGTAGGATTGGTGCGTCGAGCAAGTTCCAAGGTTTCATGCATAGATTAGCTAAGTAGTTGTAATTTGACTTGTAGCGCCACACTGACGAAGTAGGTTAATATTTAATACAACGAACAAAACCTTAAATATGAACGATAAAATCAAATTATTTTCTTTAACTAGTCATTACATGTTGTCGATACGCATTAAGTCCTAAGTAAAACGGTAGTTATAGTACTCTAGCGGTAAACGAGTACGCAAATATAAGCTGAACTGCTTGCAAATAAAAATGAAAGTGGCATGGACAGTTTTCTACAGCCATCAATTATACGTAGACAGCACCCCAGTCAGGTTTGAACATTTTATTACCAGTTATACGCACAGTGTAGATAGATACAAGTCATGTCATTTATTTTTTAGATGTTCTTAGTAGTAATTAAATGTACTTATGCTTTCAGTTACATGTTATCAACCAACGTGAATGGAACTTAAGCAAATGAAAAATAGGCAATATATGTCTTTCACGTACGTAGACGTTATAATCGTGGGCTTTATTGTATTATTTACCAAATAACAACCAAATCCATAACCCCTAGCGTGTGTAAGCGCTTTTGGTCATATTGATTAATCTTTTTTATTAATTTTATTGTTTTCGAAACTGTTTGACAATGAGCAAATAACATTGATTTAGACATAATTTATGATCTAAGTGTATATTTTTGTTAGAAAATAAATAAATCAAATAAGGAAACAATATATAATATTTTACAATTATATTAATTCAATTATCAGTCAACATTTTAAATCCATGCTTTAAGTAGAAAAATTGTTTAATTCATATTATAATAGTTTAAAATTCTACAATTTGTGGGCAGGTATCTTTCGAGGACTTTGTTTCAAGAGCGCTTGCAGTTTTCGTCTTAGAATTTTGCCACTGGCAGTTCTGGGTATTTCTTTTATGAATATTACGCCACCTCGTAGCCTTTTCCAGGGAGACACCTGCAAACAAACCATTGCATGATATTTGATATCAATCTAGTGAAACGTTTTTTTTCTTATAAATATAAAATATAAACTAGTGTAAGTATTGTATGTAATCAGCATTTAAAAAAAAGAGAATTCCGATTTATTCGTTTGCTATGTCTGTATTACATTTCTACGTTTATTGCAAATAAGGGTAATACAAATTACGTTACCTAACACTTACCTTATCAGAAACGAAGTCTATAATTTCTTGTTCTGTTACATTAGCATTTGGTTGCTTCACTACAAACGCTGTAGGCAGTTCGCCTGCCAACGTATCCGGCGCACCCGTCACTCCGACATCTTTAACTGCCGGGTGTTGAAGTATTAGCGCTTCGAGTTCTGAAGGTGCGACCTGTAAAAAATAAAAAAAAATGGCTAGGAAGTTTAAATTTATAATAAAAAAAAGCCACATAAACATAAATTTATTACTTCTGCTTACGGATATTGATAAGTTTATTTTATTTTAGTTATTGAAACATTATTGACAGTACAGTATTTGTTTATGTTCCATATACAAAACGAACTAACTATTGGAATTTTCTTGTACGCCAATAAAACTCGCTTTTAACTGAAATAATATTTTTTGTAATAAGTTTTCGTTATACTGGCCAGGCAAAGATATCAAGTTATGATATGAAAATATTATATTGCCATCGGACACGTGTGAAACATTGGACTTAGTTGACCTTGTCTATTAAATAAAATGAGAGAATTGTGTATTAAGACTTACCTGCCACGCTTTATATTTAATAAGCTCTTTAATTCTATCAATAATATAAAAATATCCATCTTCATCGAAATAAGCAATGTCTCCTGTTCCGTAAAATCCGTCACTGTCAAATTCACTTTTACTATCTCTTCCCACATAACCTTCAAAGACAGTAGGCCCTTTAATATAGACTTCGCCTGGTTCATTGCAATCTAATACTTTTTTGGTATTCGGGTCAATTATCTGGAAATGAAATATTTTTTTATACGGCTTGTTAGGCAAAACGCGTCGTTGAGATTCGCTACTCTGTTGATTGCTTGTTAGCAATGCTTAGAATTTACCTGCAAAGGGAGAACGGAGACATTGATATTAAATTATCCGAAAAAAGTGCGAAGCTGCTATTTTATACATTTAATTCAATACCGTTTCAGAGAAAGCTATTATTATAAAGCCAAATTTATTCGGGCTTCCGGATATTATCAGCTGGTTTAATTAAATTATATAAAATCTTTAAGTTATGAGTGACTACTTAACCGTACCTTTACAATAATTCCTAGTACTACTCGACCAACACTTCCCTCTTTGGGCATAGATTCTACATCATCGGTAACAGGTCCAGACCCTTCTGTCATTCCATATCCTTGCAAAACAACCTTTATATGAGGAAACCTAATGAAGTTGACATTGTATACCTTTATATTATGTAACTATTGTTATAATTTATTTAATTTTATATTTGGCAAGCCTAAGAAATATAGTGATTTAGGCTGTTCAGGCCCAATTCAATATATCTTAGTGAATTTATTAAAGATATTCTTAGATAATTTAAGATGTTGAGGTATTCTTTATAAACTGCTTCTAAAGTACATAAATATTATAATTTAAAAGAAAAGGATGAAACAGATTTTAAAAATACCCTTATAATTTGTACCTAGATTTTAAGTCACGAATGCTTTTGTGATCGATCGGAGCACCACCTGAGTAGACGATCTTTACAGAACTCAAATTATAGTCATTTGCTATGGTTGACTTACACAACGTTAAAATTATCGGTGGCGCCACTATAAGAACATCAATCTGAAATAAGTTATTAATAAAGGATTATTTAAATTAACATAACTTGGCAAAAATACTAGTAATCACTCACCTTATATTTTTCAATAGCACTCAGGTACAACTTTTCGTTATACTTAGGTAAGAAAACAAGTGTTTTTCCATTTATAATTTTTTGTAAAGTTGTGTAGTACCCCATTGTGCTCGACCACGGAGCAATTGTTAATAGTGTGAAATTTTTATGAGTTATCCTGATAAATAATAATGTATATTTAATAAACATATTACAGACCTGTGTAGTTGTTAGTGAGTGCCAAAGGCTTAGGGTTCCATGTCCAAAAATATATTAATTATATGAGTATTATTTTCTTAAGTGACTGTCACATATTAGTATATTTTTTTTAACATAAGTGTTTTAACAGTATATAGTATAGTTTTATGATATAATAATTTAAGCGTTCTTTTTTCTCACCACTCACAGATTGAATCACATACAAAACTTAATTTTAAGGCCTTTGCAATGCCATTTTAACAAAAATTGATACAAGATATTTACGGTTGACAAGTTCAGTCTGTATAAAAAAAATATGAGACGATATAAATATATTGTAATTATATTACTTATAATCACGCTCTAAATTAGTTTTATCAATTGAGATTTATAGGAAATTAAAAAAGTTAGAACTTAATTCCTGTAGAAATCATCATCAAGAGTCGGAATTAAGCAATCCCGCAGGCACGACCATCTTATGCGTGTAGAAGTGGGAAGAATGTCGAAGCAAGAACGCAGATTAAAAGGGAAATTTTAATAATTAGGATGGTCAAAAAGAATAGGATATTATGTCTTAAAGAGTTTATTCATTTAGCATCGAAACTCTTGACCCATGTCGTATAGCAGAATAACCAAAATTATTAGACGTATTTCTTGACTGAGTAATATAGAGATAATGAATAAGGATTGTTCTTGTACTTGTATGTAATTTGTGAACTTTTTAATTTCTACATGTTTCTCAAGATAGACTGAAAGAACTTAAGCTACTTATTACTTTATCCACTTTCCGCCTCTTTATAAATATTGCTAAAATAAACACCAAAAATAAAAAAAAAATATGTGTAATCTAAATTTTGAATTTTAAATACTTACAGTGTCTTCTGACCCGCGACTATCATGCCATAGTGACTTATTTTAGCTCCTTTAGATAGACCGGTAGTCCCCGAAGAATAAAGAATTATGCCAGTGCGTCTTGACCCTTTAATTAAAATTGATGTATGTAGAATATCTTCTCATAATTTAACTAAGAAGAGAAATCCGCATTGTTATCGTTTATTTGTAAAACTTGAAATTAGATTTTTCTATCGATACGTTAGCTCTAAATGTATTATTTTAAATATTTAGAGAAGTTTATCTCTTGGTTATATCTTCATCTTACCTTTAAAATCATAAGGCTTGTAAGTATTAAAGTCAATATGTTTTTCCGTTAGTTCCTTAAAATTCAAACAGCCGCTTGCTTTTGCAGAATCATCGTATAATATATATTTTTTAATAAGCCCTGTCGTTTCTAAGTTAACAAAATGCTTTTTGAATATTTGTCCCGATAAAAACATATATGTTGGTTTGGAAATATTAATCGCGTGAATGAGATCGTCTGTAAATAGAAATATAATTATTTTTTACCATTAAACTTAAAACCATAATATTTTCATCAAATTAATTCTATAACGTAAACAATTAAATGTTAATTAAAATTTGTATTGATTACAATCTACTACTCAATTATATCAGTTTGAAATCTCGCTCAGAGCTTTTTAATCAAATAGTAGTCAACTAGCTAAATATATATTTTCTTTATAAAAATATATTTTTTTAATGAAGCAATACAAAAAATTATATTTTAATAACTGACTGTCGAATTCTAATTAAGTGATCCATAACAATTATTACTTAGACAATAAAACTATATTGTCAGCTGAATAATATTTTGAATGTCAAAAAAGATTTTTTTAACTTCACGCTGTATCCCGCACATAACACGGTAGGCAGAGGGAAACAGAGAACCTAGTGTTGAGACACTCCGTTCCGTAAGATTTCCGTTTCCCACTTTATGCCTCATGCAAGACTTTTTTCTGAAAATAATTGGTATTTTGAAATTTTAAAAACAATTAATTTAAAAATAATACATTTACACAACAAAGTTACACTTGTTATTGCTGTTTTAAATATAGTTAATGTCTCTGAAATAACTTAATCCACAGTAATATAATTGTTCAAAATAAATGTTTCCGCTAAGACAAAGAGTAGCTATGAGTTCCGCTGTTTAAAACTCATCTTTTTACGCGCACAATGGAAAACGGGGTAACATTAAAACATTTATTTCCCTCCAGTTGGGTGCATAAGATACGCAAGAAAACAATCTAATTAAATATTCTACTAACCCTTAGAGTAAGCACTGTTTAAGAAGGTGACGGTGGCTCCTGAACATAACACTGCCAGTAATGTCAATATATATTCGATTCTATTTTCACTAAAAATGGCCACAACATCACCATTTCCGACACCGAGGTTTGTAAGCGACACGGCAATATTTACTATTGTTTGGGCCATCTCCTTGTAACTAATTTTTTCTCCTGTCTCTCCATTTATCTATTAATAATACGAAGAAAATGAGATAAATATTATTTTTTTATTTTTCCTTGTTATTTTTCCTTAAGTTTTAAATCGATCTTATTATTTGAGGAATATTTAATAGCACATTTGTCACAATTTTAAAATGTATATATTTTATAGCGTTATGAGATACAAAGTAGCTATACGAGTATGCAATATATATTGTTAATGTATGCTGTGAATTCAAATGACTTTTTACTATATTTATATGAATATTTTTTTGCTAAATAAATCAATAATCATTTTATAAAGTAAGGTAGAGTAGGTCTATCGAGATTAAATACCTTAATGGTGATGACAAAAAGGGCCGTGAATTTTGTAATATCAATATATACAATATCAGTCAATGCATCAGTATTAAATTTTAAATATGCTATTCATTTGTTTTTCAATTACTTTTAATATATATGACTGTAGAAGGAATACAAAATAATATTATTCTTCTGACTGTAGTGTAAAATTCTGTTATAAAATAGATTAATTAAGCACTCACCAATGCGGCTTTGAGTCCGTCGTGAGCCAAAATTTTTTGCAAAACAAACGCTCCGAAATTTAAATGTGGCGGCACGGAAAAGTTTTGATCGCCATATATAATACCATTTATTTTTTGGTTTGCCGACATGTTCACCATTATATGTTTCAACACAGTATAAATAAACTGACTGCATTGTGAATTTTACATATATGATAAACAAGACGGGTGATTCAAGGACAGATTTCGATGGGCGTAAATATTACCGACTTGTCAGATTACCTTGTTATTATTGTAAGGAGTTCTTTTTTCAAAAATACCGACTGATGTTTTGCTAGCAGTGTAGTTGTAATGATCAACTGAGCATATTGACCGATAAAGTGAGTATGAATCTACCCTCCCCGACTATAGAAATACAATGTATGAAGTGTATATTATTAGCGTAGTTGTAATATGACATATTCTATGCAAACAGTACCCATAACATTTTCCTTATTAATTAAACAATGATTTTGGCAGAATTAAGTGTGTGGGGAAAAGTAATGATATATTTTATAGCATAGAGATAAATAATTTAATTAAGAAGTTCCTGTAATAATTTATTTATTTCCGTTTGCTATTAATAAACAATGGCCTTTAAAATATCTTTACAATAATATTTACTTATTTCTCTAGGTGTTATTAATAAAAGATAATATTTACCAGCACGGTTATAAAAATATCCGAATTCCAACATGACGATAAATGGAAATTTGTTCTATATGGTTCATAATATTTCGTTTTAAAATCTTTCTACATTCTTTACTCTACTCTCTTCTTTTCTTTATATAAATTATATACTATTAAATGAATATTTTTAAAATTATATGATAAGTTTTTATATAAGTGATTGAAATATCTTCTGTATAAATGCATTTTAAATAGGGTTTAATTAAGATATGAAATATTTTTATATTACGACAATATATTACGTTATAAGTTATCTTACTTTATTTTTTGCCATGTTTTTGAGTATCCTTATCAGTATTTTCGATAAGAATAAGATATGTAAATGCTTCATTGATAACATAATATCAATAAAAAGTGATAACAACAAATAATTCAACATTATGTAATGCTAAATATATGAGAATATAATTTATTATAAATATTTTATATTACGGAAAACGGACAAATCTTGAACCTGACATAAATGTCAAATTATAAATAATTCACATATTGACAGAAAATTTATTTGTAGTTAGCAAAATATTTGCGACGACTTAAAAAGTGTAAGTAATATAAATCGTCAAAACTTGTGTGAGCAGGTGTGTAAACCAAAAGCATCAGATTTAGTACGTACATTACTCACTTAGTTAATCTATTTATTTCCTTTAGTATTTAAAATACATGTCCATAAATCCATATTGTGCTAAGAGTAGTCACGGTATGTATCATCTTAGTCACAAAGACACAAACTATTTCTGTAAATACATTTCAACGCAATTGTGACTCCGCTTGTTTCTCAGAATAATTTGAACTTCGGTAATAAGTAGCCCATAATGAATAGAATACTTTTCCATATAACAAACATATGTACATATATCTATAAATATATTATTTCCTAAACATTAAAAATGAATAAAATATTAAATAATATTTAGAATTTTCATTTCTTCACTATGGTAACAAGGCAAAGAGCGGCGTTGAGTTCCGCCAATCAGTACGCAATGCCTCAATTTGGCGGAAATTAGGGAACGGAAGTTTTAAAAGAGAACAGAGCGTCTTAACATTAGGTAGTCTGGTTCCCTCTGACTACCCTGTTATGTACGGGATACAGCGGGAAAGTAAAAAAAAAGTAAAAAGAAAAATGGAAAAAATATATTTCATGGTTTCTTTAACTTGAGAGAGAGTTTTATCTATTGCTTTGATAGTTAGTAGGGGATTATATCAATCATTAAAAATCTTAAAGAGTAAATTGATAGTTTAGTAACTATAGACAAACAGTTTAGACAAATTAGTAACTATAGCTATTATTTAAAAAAGTCTATATAGAATAATCTTAAATATTTTGGAAGACCAGTTTTTTATTTCTCAAGCTCAAATAATTGATTTTTATTATTTTTTTTATAAAAAATGTCCAGTTAAAATTGTAGTATGCACAGCGTGTATCGTGGTAGCCGATACTATAGTCATTATGGAAGTATAGATAATACAGAAACATAATTGAATGTTATGCTTTGAAGTAAAAGTTACAAAAAAGATTATGTAGATGCCTATGTTTATTACACTCATAATATATGTACATATAATAATATATGTGTACATATAATGTACCTCCGTAATGTAGGTAATAATATTAAATTATATTAGGTAATAATATTTCAACTTTAATTCATGAAATAGTCTGTGATGGTATGTTTTCGTTTATGTTGTTGCTTTTCTATGTATATACTTACATACATACATACATAGCTTTACGCTGTATTCCGCATATAGCAGGGTAGGCAGAGGGAACATAGTGTTAAGACACTCAGTTCTCCACTTTCCGCCGAATTGAGACATTGAGTGCTGAGTGGCGAAACTCAATGCCGCGCTTTGCTTTGTTACCAAATCCAGGCAATGAAAAATTCCATTTCCTGGATTGGGAATCGAACCAGCAACCTGTCGCGTTTACAGTCGTACGCTTGTGCTTCTGCGCCACAAAAGGCGTTATATAGGTAAAGAAAAACAAAAGAAAATATTTTCAAAACGATTATCTTTTAGTTAAGGTCATATTTATAGTAAAAATTATAATCCCATCACAAAAGCACTCACGGCGCCACAACTTTCATTTTCCATATTAAGCGATGCCATATTTGGAAGGTCTATTTGGAAACTTTAAAATTGAATTGCCGCGTGTACTTATATGTAGTAAAGTACTTTTGTTTTATTAATTATTGTTTTCTTTAATGTTATGTCAATATTATTGCTAGTGATATGGATTCTGACAATATTATTTCTAAAAAAATGGGTTTATACAATTGTTATTTAGAAATATATTACATATGAATTGATAATAGAATTTGTTATCATATATGATAACGCATCAGCGCGGAGTCAGTTTTAGAATAATTTGCAAAATTTTTTTTTATTGTTCTTTGTGCTTTAAAGTTTAATGTTAAAAGTAGCTATCTCTCTCTAATCTCTATCTAATCTTTTTCAAAATATAAAAACACATTGACCTAATTGTTTTATTAAATTAAGTCTGAGCTATTGCAAATATAATTATACCATATTTAAGTTTTTGAAATATTTTTTCGAGATAATTAAAACAGTTGTACGAGTATTTTAACACTCGGCATTAAAGGATTTAATGGAACCTTCATTATCCCGTCTGTCTTGGAGATTCGTAAATCACGGTGTAGTGTAGCCATTGCTTTATGTTCGGCGGCGGAAATAGCAGAGCAAGTCGAAGGTTCGAATATGGCTGACTCCTCAGTAGGTGAAACGTAATTTGTTAGTACGCCTGAGTACAAGACTTGTTCTCCCACGCATGATCCAGCTCGGCGATTCTACTGAATATAACTGTTTTAAATATTTAATATTATAAACACCATGTTAACATTATAACACAAATTATTTATATACATTGACATATTTTTTTAAAATATTTAACGAATGTTGAAGTATGTCTTTATTTTACAAAAAAATAAGTAATCGCACCTTCGAAAGCGAATAAACAATCATTGGCGTCATTTTAAAATACCTTATAAAAATGTGATATATATATTTTATTACATAGTTTTGAGTCTACAACAACAGATTATACAGAAAATAATTATCCAACAAGATTAGTTCACCTATGTAAATGTATACCTCATCTCGTGGCTATGACTCAGTCGTAATAACTTTGTGCCATAACCGTATTGATAAGCGGAGGCTGTTCTCGTTAATTGTACCTACTTCAAAACTTGCTTTAATTGATGAATCATTTTTAAATATCTATACAATATAAACATTATGGTCTAACATCAGACGCAAGAGGATAAACTTTCACATATTTGAATACACTCCATTGAAGTCTTTCCTTGATCACTGCCTAAATAAGTAACTTCGAATATATACACAAAATGTTACCCGGTGTTCGAATCTGATTGAAGAATATAATTGAAATGTATTAGTGACTCATTAATAATTTGATCTTTTGAAATGACTGAATGATTCTTAAAAGAACTTTTTATAATTTACATGACTTTTCCCATATAGCAGAAATATTAAACTTGAAAACAATTTAAATATTGTCACATATATATTTATAATCGATATTCTAA
Source organism: Philaethria dido (assembly GCA_033558755.1). NCBI lineage: Eukaryota > Metazoa > Arthropoda > Insecta > Lepidoptera > Nymphalidae > Philaethria > Philaethria dido. The sequence continues at coordinate 336,716 of JAKGSA010000137.1, forward strand.
CTACAAACAGTTAGAATATCGTAGTAATATCACTTTAGAGCTTGTAAATAAATAGTTACTTTAAGTTATATTAATATTTAAAACTATTTTCTTTTAATAAATTTATTGCCACAAAAACAAAAATACAATAGATTATTAACTTTCAATACCTATTTATTTCTTCTGCGGTATATGTATCTACTATATAAGAAATAATATATTTTGTCATAATATTTAAACTTCCACAAATATGGTCAAAATATTAGATAAAAACTAGCACTTTGAATTTGTTTTTAAATAAAACACAGAACACTTTCGTAGAACACAAGCATATATAGTATATAGTATAGTATTCAAAAGACTTTGGAAAACAACCTTTACAATGCTGTGCTATAACAGAGGCATACATGAGAGATACGGAGCCACAAATGGAAGTGGGAAGGCACTTATTTACACCATAAACCTCGAATTAGCTCAAAACGATTGTGATTAAAGTTGTAAACATAAAACCATTAGTATGGCTTACGGAATTTTAAAAACTCAATTAGTATTTTCTTTAAGTATCAATCGCATCGATAAATGTTTTCTAAGATATTAAACTAATTTATTATTAAATTTAGTTTTATAATGTTGATGGGACATTTGGATTTAGGAAATAAATTTGTGTTTCAATTCTTCTTTATAAAATTTTTATATCTATATAAAATATAAGAATATTTGCATATTTAAATTATTATGAATTTAAAGTAAAGCATAAAACATGAGGAATATAACAGTAAGTATTAAAGTTTGATTATCTTATAATCCAGTACTAAGTCAATTCTTACATTGCGAGTACAATATCACACATATAGTATAGAGTATAAAGTGAAATGGGGCAAAAATAGCATTTTTAAAAGTCATATTCAATTTTTTTCATATTAATGGAAGTTCATGAATCGCAACGACTTTTGTTGTTCGGTATTATAAAAAGTACAGTGAAACACAAAAGTAACTTCGTAAAGTCGTGTGAATAAAAACACCTAAAAGCGCTTAAATACGAGTGGTATTTTAAAGTTTTATACTGTATTGCACTAAATTCGGGTCAGGCCATTGTTTTTGTCGCATCCAGATTTAACTTCGCTATCACGGCTCATATATCATGGAGTGTTTACTTATTTATGGTAGGGCATTTATAATATTAATTAATCTTTTTTGTGTAATTCACAGAATGTATATTGTTTTATTATTGTAGGGTTGAACATTCACAGTTTTAATTACTAGATTATTTTAATCTTTACTTATTTCATTTAGCGAGCATAGACATCCTAGTTTTTTGATAATTTGCTTCCTTTTAAAGCTCATTTCATAGGGAAAGCATTACATGTTATCAATATAATTTTAATTTGGTAGTATTTTTTTCAAAAGGCGCTCTTTGTTTAAATTATGATACAAAAATAATATTTATTAAATGTTGTTGTAAGTATTAAATTCTGTAGCCAGATAAAACACTTACCAATCAGAATTGTTTAGAAAGCTCGTTAACAGTTACATAATGACACAATATATTAGTGTTTTAGCGTGTATCTAAGTGGTATGCCACTTATGGTGATCATACGCCAAGTGCCGGTCCCAGTAACTAAACATCGTAATGAGTTTGCTTCACATCGGCCCCTTACAATGTATCAATCGACGCTAAGTCTAAATAGTATTATTATTGAATAAATTATCGGAATAACACTTTTTAACAATTAATTTATGTTTTACCTGATTTTAAATACAAATTTAAAATGCTGACGAAAATGTGGAATGTCCTCCAAAATATACGTCTAATCGTAGATATTACTTTATACCTATATTTACAACTTCTGTTTTTCTGACAAAATCATATTTACTTATATAAATATAAACATATAAACATAAGTATGTAAGTTTAGTACAAGATTTTAATCAGTGTGAAAGAGTTTTTTTTATAAAAAAATTCATTCATTTCACTCTAACTTGGTCAAGATAATTATCAACCTTTTAAATTTAGGCCAGCGTGAACCAAACATTAGGGGAATGTAAATATAATTTCTGAAATGAACATTTAAAAATGAGAATTTTCGTACTAAAATTGTATGTCTAGAGAGATATTTTTTACGGCGTGGAATTTTGCAGTTTAACTTACTTTTTATAATAAAAATGGCTTGTTCAAGTTAAATATGACTTTAGGTATTAATAAGAACTGTCATTATATCGTAAAAGTGTCGATTAATCTACAAATCACAGTCTATAAAATAAAATATATGATAGTCATAAGTCCATATAGCTACTTTGTATTAAAATACTTTGGCTTAAGGAGAAAGTTAAATAACCAGAGAATTCTTACAAAGTTATACCGCAATAATGGCGTGACTCTATGAATGTATATTAGATTATTAGTAAGTTGCAGGTCTAACACGTCCACGTTTGCAGAGACCGTCGAGTGGGCGGGCGCGACCGTGAGAAACAAATATCCAGTGTCGCACTCACGGTCTCTTTTAACGCTGAGGATTAAAGATGTGCCTAATGGAGAGTGCTTTTATAATTAAGGCTTAGCCATTCACTATTCATGATCTCCTGTGGGATCTGGAGACGAGATATTATAAAGTTCTTACCTGAAATATAAAATGTATAAGTCATTAAGCGAAATCAACTTTCCACAAAAGGTCGAATGACGACATTTTTCTGACTATTGTTGCGAAATAAATTTGAATTGAGAAAAAAACCTTGATGTATTGAATTACGGGGAATTGACCTAAACAATAAAATATGAAGTTTGACTGTCTGTTGTGTAAGTCTAAGGAGTTATAGTGTTAATCGACTATTGATTTCGTTGAATATAATATTTGTTTTTGATAAAATGCTAGATGTAAGATTCTATAACGCTTGATATTGTTTTTGTAAAGCCTTATATAATAGATAAAGCTATAAACCGCGGCGATTATTGACGGTGATCGTATAAAATGGTCATTGTGGTTCATAATGTTACAAAATTTCCAGTTTTATTACCTGTTACAATCTTTGCCATGAAATCATTATCTTTATGACTGATTATTCTTTCTTACAATGCCAAATTATGTTCTCATACTTCTTCAAATATTTTAATATAGTATATAAAAATATAAATGTGAAGTAAATAGGAGATTAATATATCAAAATGTGACTTCTTGCATTATATTTAAACGATATCAGACACCTATTACACCATGAGCCACACCGCCTTTTCTAAAGATAAAATGGACAAGATAAATGAGCCTAACGTGCAAAACGTTTAAACCCATTCCCGACTGAAATCCGACGAGTCAGTTCCATATATTAGTGCTAGCGAACGTTTCTGGCACAAATTTTGATCATTAACCAAATTAGTTAGCTTCAAACCATCCCGTAAAGCTGCTCGGAACCGGGCCGTTATACCAACGAATAGAATAAATTACATACTCTAAAACCGTGCTATCTGTAAGTGAGAATTAGATTGTTTAGAGTGTCCTAGAGTGTCGCTATTTGCATAACTTTTAGAGCGTCAATGGAAATGTCAGTAGTTTGGTCCGCTGCAGTTCCAAGCAAATTTCAATTTCCAACTTGTTTTACAGTTGTTTATTTACTTTAATTAATTGTTCTTCAATTCTGTGTTTTGTTTTTTTATGATATCAAAAACACTATTAAAATTACCGCTGTCTTCCTGGTTTCCGTTTTTTCTGTAGGAATTTAGTTTAACCAATATGTAGTTGCTAAATATTTACCTTGCATTGCAATTGCAATTATTTACATTGCATTTTTATTTTATAATAGCAGCGCTGTAATAACACTGTTTTTATAATAGCGCTAATGAGAAGCTATTCCTATACAAATACTCGTAAATAAATCTTCTGTCTATTCGTGACTTTCTTCCTGTCTCAGGAGTTTTTACCAATAGTAAATATTAATATTTCTACCCAATTTTTAGAATTGAATCCTATAAATGATTACCTTAATGCCATAAACATTCACGTTGAATGTTACGCTTTCTATAACCTAAAATTTTTGAGCAAATAAATGTACGTATAAGAAATGATACGCATAATTTCTTCATAATGAAAGAATAAATTTTTAAAAAATTCTTTCAAAAATTTTAATTATTTTATTGAATTGCTTAACAAAAGTGTACAACGATATATAAATACCTATACAAAGTTTAAAAATGGAATTCAGTAAAGTTTAATACCGTGTCACCATAAATAAAAATACAAGCTTTCCAGGTTGAATTTAATTAAAACTGAAAGTTTTCAAAATTAATATACACAGTAAATTGGTTTGTTGAACAAACACCCGTCACGTCATGTTTAAATTAAATTTTTAAACACACTGCACGCGACTGAATTACTGGGCTGATTTCTTTCGAAATTTCAAATGCACATTCACTTTGAAACTAAAACGGAAACATATATAAATAGTTAACATTAATATTATTTTCTATTAGGAAAGTAATAAGATTTGATACTTGTAAGGTGTATAATATATATTGTATTAGCTTTTCGCCCGCGTGAAGTTCAGTTATATCGCGCGATACCCTATAGTCTTTCCCAAGGTCTATTCTATTTGTCAAAATTGGTTAAGTGGTTTATGTGTCAAAGTTATACAATCCAAGTTATACAAACAGTTAAAAAATCTTACATGATTTTATGTTTCACAATAAGGAACTTCCATACAAACTTTCATCCCCTATTTCAACCCCCTCTATCATTTTTTTCGCGATAAAAAGTATTCTATGTCCTTTCCCAAGTTTAGTTCTATCTTCATACCGAATTTCATTAAAATCAGTTCAGTGGTTTAGGCGTGAAAGCGTAACAGACAGACAGACAGAGTTACTTTCGCATTTATAATATTAGTAAGAATTTAACTTGGTCATTCCATAATGCTTATATTTATATTAGTTAACAAAAAAATACTTTGTTTTGGACAAGATAATGAAAAACATATAGAACGCCGTATTTTTTGAGTTCTCCTATGCTTAACAAGGAACTTACTGTCGTGTGTAGTTACTGCTGTGCGTTGCGCCAGCCACACAGCCAGTGACAGAAGAGTATTACATATATATTGATGTATGATAATCGATAATATTACTAGTTGTAACGCGGACTTCTTACTATATACTTTAAGTTTCTTATGCAATTTACACATAGAATGCCAATTTACATTCAAGCTTCATTCGAACTGCATAATATACGCGCGAGAGAAGTATTTTTCATAGAATCTTACTGTCAAACGCTCTGCTACGACGATGATAATAAAACCACGTCGTAGGTGGTCGCACAGTGTGAGGCGAATATTTTTACTATCCTTAGTTTTATTGTTCTAAAAGATTTAAAGTTTTTGATGTTAACAGATACAACAATTGAGACTATTACTACAATATTGTGAAAGTCTTATTGTTAGATGTTCTAATTTTGTTATCAATAAATTTTATTATACAAAATATTTTCGAAGCATCTGTCACTCTTAAAGAAATTTATTATATATAGTATTATAGTAATAGTATATTTTGAATAGACTAGATTTTATATTTGAAGAAGAGATACATTAATTAAGTTCATAAGAGGTACATGGTCCCCCGTCTGAACCATTTTACGGATAATTTTGCAAGAATCTTCATCACAGAGTTGTTTAAAATTTAAGTTCCTTTGAAGTTTCGTTCAGTTTAATGTTCATTGCTTTCCTCGGGGAACGGCGTCAAAGCTACTTACTAAGACTGTGGTGCTTTATGATCTGCTCTTATTTGCTTCTAAATACCCTAATACTTTTTATAAAGTTTTTTCTACTTCCTTTTGGAATTTGTAGGATTTAGACTCGAATGTCTATCTGAAATAAGTTGTTACCACTCACTTTGGCTATAAATTCGATTTATTGAATAAAATAATAGAAAATTACACTATACTACAATAAGCTATAACATTCAAGGAATTGCTTCCTTAGCAAAAGTTTTTAAGCGTGTTAAGTATTTTATATTCACATAAAATCACACATAAAATTTAATGACTCGAAAAGATCAGCTAAACTAAAAGGAAATAAGTTAATTAAGCATAAGCAAATATTGTTTAACAAATTATATTCATTGGAAATTGGGACCATAGTGGCACAGTGAGATTGCGTCTTAGTGTAAAACTATAATCGTAAACCGATATACCCGCTTTGAGGAATAATTATTTTTAAAATTTTCCTTGACGTTATAGAGCAAGGGTCATAAATTCCAAGCAAACGATGTTGCGGGCATCAACTAGTTATTAATAATGAAGTAGTTAAATCATAGTGCAGTTGGAACGTGCCTGACTGAATGCAACGGTTGTGGTTTGAAATCTCACTAGGAGGAACGTTTATATTTATTAAATGTTATTGGCAAACAATATATTTTTCTCTTAATGGGTGGAAAGTGGAGATTGATTTATCATTGAGATATTTTTATGTCACATAAAAAAAACAATTTGAATGATTGCAAATGTCAAAATTTTATTAGCAAAATTCTTTGATAACACTTTAGCTATATTTATAAAGATTGATTGTATTTATTGAACAAGAACTTTCAATTACTTACCTATTTTAGTAAGCACTTTATATCAGCATTATAATAAAACTGAATACTGGCCATTTTTTACAAATCAATTGGCTCAATTTGCGTCGCGGCACTCAGACAGTTTGACGACAATTTAGAGAGCACTTGTTACTATTGTACATATTCAGAACTAAATAAATAACATAGTAAAATATTATATAAAAAATATATCATTAAAATTTACTTTCAGTGTTTATACTTATTTCGTCAACTTGGCGCAGTTCAGAACTGTCTCAGTGACCTCGTGCTAAAGTTGAGGTCCTCTCAGCTACCAAGCAGAGCGTGGGTGATGCCTGAAAATAAAAAAAAATGCCGCATGAAACGTCCAAAATATAAAATATCTCTTAAATGGTCAAAAACTTGTGATTTCTTTCGTATAAGTACCACTTTTACGCCCAATGGCTCAGCAAATCGAGTTCAACAGTTCACCTTTCCTTTAAATAAGCGACGAAGGTTAAGTGGTATGTCTGTTTCACTTAACCGTTTCCCGGAGTTCGGGTAAGCGGTGGCCGCTTGAATCCACAATATTATATTATTTCGGTGGCAGCCCTTTGGTTAAACAAAGGCTAAACAAAAACAAAATGAGCTACACAGATTCGTGTTGTTCTTTACAATTTGTTCTTTGTTTTCATAAGTTTACCTGGTTTTTGAATAAATAGACGTTAGTCAGTCAATTTTAAATTCCATTATGTATTGTAAATATTTATAATAGGGCGAGTACTGAAATAAAATGTGGGATTTCGATATAACTGATTTCATTTTTTATTTGTGATTATTTTTAAATATCTATTTTGGCATGAATAAAATTATTTATTTAGTTAATTGTCATCGAGTCGTGGGTTAAATTCTCACTTGGGGTATTATTATATTTAAATTATTTTAATTTTCGTTATATGGTAAGACAATGTGCAGAGTTGAGCTCCGCCACTTAATCTCGAATGCGGATGGAAAGTGAAAAACGGAGAGACTTGACACTAGTTTTCTTTAAATACCCTGCTATGTGGGGGAAAAACAAGAAAGAATTAAAAATACACATACATACATAGCTTCACGCTGTACTCCGCATATAGCAGGGAGGCAGAGGGAACTTAGTGTTAAGACACTCCGTTCCCCACTTTCCGCCGAAATGAGGTATTGCGTGCTGAGTGGCGGAACTCAACACCGCGCTATGCCTTGTTATCAAACCAAACCAAACATTAAAAATATCAGTGATTGATAATAGCTCTATAAAATTTAATTATATCAACTGATGAATTGATTCGATGTTTATATAACTTGAAATCATCATCTATTAATTAGCATCGTGTCTTTGACGACATATTTAAAGAAATATATAGTAAAATATCTTGCTAATCTTACAATAAACTTGTAAAAATAATGTCTTAAATAAAAATATTTTACTATCGCGCTTATTGGTTTTGTGGCTAAAAGCACTAAAGGTGAGCGCCTCTCGTGGCTTCTCGTCAAGCGTCGGACTGAATGCACACTCGTCCGAATCGTTTGCACAGACGAAATTGCTTGGCGTGTCGCTCCTGATTGAATTCAACCGGCTCGCTGATTAGCCCCATATACACGCCAATGTGTGTCGAGTGGTTACGATTTATGCACTACCTTAGTTATCTTCTTTTTCACTGTTTTTTTATATCACCCTGAAGTTTTTATCCTTTTGGCTGTAAGAGAAATTGTATAAAATTCTATGAATTAGTTTATTTTGTTTTCAATCAAAGCTTATTATTATTATTTTAACGCCTGTCGTGGCGCAGAGGGACAAGCGTGCGACTGTAAACGCGACAGGGTGTAGGTTCGATTCCCACTCCAGGAAATGTTAATATTTTCATTTCCTGGGTTTGGTAACAAGGCAAAGCGCGGCGTTGATTTCCACCACTCAACACGCAATGCCTCAATTCGGCGGAAAGTGGGGAACGGAATTGTTGTAAGAGAACGGAGTGTCTCAACACTAGGTTCTCAGGTTCCCTCTGCCTACCCAGCTATTTGCGGGATACAGTGTGAAGTTTTATTAATTGAAATTATTAATTATTATCAATAAAAATATTATTTTAGACAACAGTTGGACCGATAACTTTTGTATTTTGTATGTACGTATGAATATATAGAAACAAGGAACATAACTTTAAGAAACAAAAAAAAATAACAAAAATATGTATAGTATTGAACATTATTTAAAAATGAAAAAAGAAATTGTTACACGTTTAAAAATTGTATTCATTATTAGCGACAAGTACTCAAGTAAAATTAATTAAAATTTGAATAAATTCAAGTAGTTGATTTTCGGGTAAAAGCATTGAAGACGAGAGCCTCTTGTGGGCTTCTTGTCCAGCGGTCTGAATGCACGTTCGTTCATATAGTGCGCTCAGACGAGATTGCTTGTTGTGATTGAATTTATCGGGGTCGCTACAAAAATTACTCCTTATTTACGTCGTTGACTTAGTAGGCTGCTGGAATGCTAAACTTAAAGAATATAATGCTTATCATTATATCAGGGTCAAATTATATAAAATCTTTATTAATTATACAATTTGTATTATTCAAATTTGTTCCTAAGTCTTAGCGTAAATGAGTAATTCATATTTTCATTCTCGAAATTTCGCATGTATCGCAAATTTTCTGTTATATTTTGTTTCAATTTTAGGATTTTTTGTTGCATTATTAAATAAAAGTTCTTTTTCTTGAAAATTGCTTATTATTTGTGCAATTGTAGATGTTTAAATGATATACTTAGTTATTGAAATCTGACACTTAGAATCGATTTAGTGAAAACGTTTTACAAGCACAGCTGTACCTTTAGTCTGTAAAATCCCTTTTGTTTTAAATTTCTTAAAGTAACAATAGTTAAAATACCTAATGAATATTTCCTACACTATACTCCACGCTTGTAATTGTTTTCATTTAATTATTCATACGATACGTTCAACGAACTCTACCGTGAAAATATGATCTAGATACGAATACCAGGTCAGTAGGTAGAAACTTTTTACAACCAAGTAAGTAAAACAAATTAAAAATGGATATTTGTTGCTTACATGAGTGTTTAATTATTTTTTTAATAATATATTATTTCCTTTCATGTGTTGATTAAAACTATTTCAATATTTAAATTATATTCATATATAATTGGAGAAAATATTTGATAAATATTTGATACGCTTGTATCAAATTTGAAGACTTTTTAGGCGAAAAGAAAACATTATTAATGTTTTGTTTTAATATTTTGACTCTTTGGATAAAGTTCTTAGCCATTATTATGTGGTTTAGATGTCCATCCATTGAATTTAATAAACTTGTTAAAAATTGTAAATTAAAGCTGTAGCGTTTAACATCATGCTTAAACTCGATAAAGTATGGAATTAGGTTTCAGCATCCAACACGCATTTATTTGGTGTAGGCCAAAGAAAAAAATATATAAAACGAAGTCACCAATGAAAACACGATGCGTGTTTGTTATCAAAAAGCTTGATGTATAAAGTTGTTAGAAGTCTAATAACTCTTACAATAACGAGTTTTGAGACGTTAACGGCTACTATCTTGACTATTAATGAAAACGTTAGATAGACTTATCTGGGGAATATCTGTATGCAAATAAATTGTGCTCAGTTGCGGCTCGTTAGCGCGGGTCAGACGTTTGTCACCTTTATGCGAAGCGCCCGATTCATTGTCGGCTTAAGCGTTCTGATGGGTAAATTGAAGGCAACTTTGTGAGAATAGATGACTGTTTTGTTTGAGTTTGACATAAATTGCCTATACAGACTCGTTTTCAGAGCTTCTGTTTAAGTGATAGTTTTACTTAAAGTGGTTTAGTTTTTTTCAAAAATTTTCTTCTAAACGTATCTCGGGTAGCGTGTTCGACAAAGGTAACTTAATATGTAACTCGGTACTTAACTTTCCGTTTATTTGGAGACATTGCACATTATTTTACTTTAAGTTTTGTCTATATAGCTATAGAAATACTCACGTGGTGCAGTTGAGTAGTGCTTGACTTACCTAACTACTTTTGACTTCAAATCTCGCTTTGGGAATGCTATTTTCAATTAATATTTTATTTCCCCAGTATGAAAGTACAAGATACGTAGTGACTTTTCATCATTATATGAAAATTTTGTCTTCACAATTGTTGTGCTAGTAAGGTAGGTGACTAAATTAGACGTCACGCTACCAACATATTTTTTATAAGTAAATAATATATAATAATATCTTTGGCTTTCACGATTATTACACATTTTAAATGTGACTGTTTTATCCGGATTAATCGCGTATATTTAGGTAATCTAGAATACATGTAGGAAATCCGGCGTTTCAAACATTTTACAATGGTCCGTCACAAGCAGGCTCACCTGATATGGATTAATCCGATTAACATAGCTTCATTTTACGTTCTATTTTATATCAAGCGTTAGAACATAATGAAATCTCAACAACTAGTATCTTCCCAACTTACTCCATCATAGACCTCATCTTAGAAGATATATTTTACTGTTTACTCCGTTTACATTTGCGTAAGTGCGTTGTACGTAATTACCCGCCTATTTACATAGGCACTTCGGTACTAAGATAAATGGGTGCAATATTTTCTACTTGTTATACGACCTCGACTTTGGGTATTGCTCGAACATACAATGTTGGAGCAAGGTTTATGATAAGTGTTAAGATTTTGTTAATAGAATTACAAAATTTATTAGGACATTGTTTCTCTTTGAAATTGGTATATGGCTCTTGTATTAGGTTAATGTACACGCCGTTTACAAAGTTGATAGGGCATGCGGTCCGATAATGCGCTTAACTCGACAGGGGGAGATGTTGCGCATAAATCATTACTAAGTGAGATCGGACCCGATGTGTGAACTCGTAAATCACCCGTGTAAATGAGCGCCAGTAACCCACTGCTGGTGGCCTGTCTTTACATTTATTAAATCTACTTAACCGTATTTTTAATATGGTCAATTGTTTCATTAAAAATAATAGTTCAAAGACCTGTTCATAATGAGCAAGCTTTTGTTACTCCAAATTTGTATTACTTTGTAACACTGCTTAATTTAATTTGTTGCCTGCACAAGCGATCGTCACTAGTGTTACATGGGGAGTGATTTTATTACATAAATATTCTCTTTTGTTTAGATATATGATTTTAAACGAAAACAAAGCATGTGTTTGTTAAAGAACATATCGAATTGAGAAAATACAATTCAAATGTTTTACAAAATAATATATTAATTACCTTTAAGGATAAAATAATAAAGTTACATTATCAGTCAATATATATGGCGACAATATTGTTTTATGTAATTTACATTTAAATATCAACGGATCAATTATCATAAATATAACACAATATTTTCTTTATTCTCTAATTAATTAATTGAAATATCAAATATATTAAATTCCTTGTATGTTTTTATAGAGGGAACGCGTTTAATTAGATCTGTGCTCGTGTTGAATTGATTGTCCTACGAGGTGGCCGTTTGTTTTGATCATACAAATGTATTTATCGGTTTGTCCCAGTTCAAGCATGTCAATTGGTTTTGATATTCAATCTACATTGTATATTAGTATTTTTTTTGTTATATATATATATATATATATATATATATATATATATATATATATATATATATATATATAATTATAGTAAAAAAAACCCTTTGAAATATTGAAATACTACTACTACTATAATTTCAGAAAATATATAATAATAATGAACATCATCAACATAATAATTTATATAAAGCTTCTTGGATATTATTGGACACAAACACAAATTTAATAACTGGACGGAGCATTACACGCAAATCCTGGTCTTAGAGGAGACGAGGAGAGCTGAAATTAGCACTTACAAAGTTGTATAAGGTGGAATGCTGTGCTTTAATTAAGTTAGTGGTTTGGTAGCACGCTATTGCTGTTTACGCTACCATCATTAGGCTAATGATCAGATTGTAATTAGAATTTGGACTACGTCGTCCTAATTGTGCCAATAAATAATTTATTGTCGTCCAATTTAAATGATGTTTCTCTAATGTGATGATAAATTCCAAATGATTAATAAACATTTTTACGTGAAACAGGATTAGATACTACAATCTTCTATATTTTAATGTAATAACTTTGTTCATAAGGAAATTCAAACTCAATTATTTTATTATATTGAGACACCATTCATACTTGACATTTGAATCAATAAAACGTAATTTTCGTTAAATAAATTCCAATGGTGAGCGATGTCAAAATCCATAGCATAAAATAATTCATAATTAATATCTTTATTTTATATATTTGCAAAAAAATAATACATCTGTTTATAGGAATAAATATTTTAAATCACTTGTGAAAGCAAAATTGAATCTGGACATTCTTGAATTATAATTCAAAGCCTTTTGGCTAATTGAGCTATACATATACAATGATATTTGATAAAGTTTTATATAGTTACTATTAATTTTATTATTAAAAATAAATATAGTCTCTATGTGTTCATCACTTTTATTTCCCAGCTCTAGTAAGATAACGCGCGGTATTGAATTCCACTAGTCAGCATGCAATTTGGAGAGTGGAGAAAGGAGTGTCTTGACACTAAGTTCTCACTGATTACACTGCTTTGCGTGTAAAAGCGTAAAACTTAATGAATAAATAATATATATTTTGTAGGCTGGTACAACATCAGTATTTGCAAATATTTGTAATATTTACTTTCCACCTTTTATTGCAAGCGACTAAGTGTAAAACTATGCTAGGTTTCTGAAGTGCAAGAAAACAATAAAGAAACGAAGAAGTACTTGGGTATACCGTGAGAACCTGTAACAGTTGACAAGTTGACAGCGTGTAGGCACAGAACAAGCCTGCTTAAATTAATATTTTAAATGCCATAAATATATCACTGTTGCTAAGTGCTGTATGTATTATTACGCTTGTTGACGCTATTGTGGGCGCTGTTGGCGTGTGCCTGAGCTTTATCACTGTGGGTTTAAATCACGTACGGATAGTAAAACGTAAAAATTGTTTTGTTATGGTTTTAAGCTAAAATACCTATCACTGGCTCTTTTTACCCTAAAAAATCTAAATTGAATTAGTATATAACAAGTTTTGGAATGTTAGAACCGCATATAGGTGCAATTTAATAGCATAATTTGTTTGGTAAATATCACATTTTATCGATCATATTTATATTTATATATAAAAAAGTTAGTTGGGTCTTAATATCTTTAGGATGTAGAATTTTGAATTAAAACATTTGTATATAAATTATAGCAAAACCGAAATGCAAGGAAAGCTTCCTTTTGAACATATTTGTTTGGTCTATTTTGTATCAAGATTTCGTTTTTCGACTTCTAATTGTATGTTTATATTTTATAGGGTAATTTGAAGGACTAATAGATAAATAGACATTGTTATAATAACGTCAAAAAAGGAGAAGGCTGTCAATTCGACTGGTTTTATATGCATAGCTTCTTACTGGGTGGCTAATGCTTAGTGCTTTTAAGGTCTCATTTAAGTTTTTGAGTTATTTGTAATAATCGTACTTGGTAGTGCATTTTATTTCAAGACAATTTTTTTTGTTAAAATTTTAAATATTAATTTGATAACAAAACTGATACACCTCTCTTTAATTTAATTATTTTATAATTTTTATAGAAACTACATGCTGATTTACGTACACACATAGGTATGTATTTATGTATTTTTCTATTAGGCTTAACGCTAACCACTTAGCAAAATGTCAAGCTTTCATATTATCCAAAGTAAGAACGTATTCACTCAAGTCTGTGTAATTTTACGCGTCAATGAGAGTAATATACAACTGTTTGTTCAGGTTTATTCCTTTTCTAAAGTTACTCAAAAACATATTTTCAAATAATATTTTATGAACAGCTCTGACCCAATTTCAATTTTTACTTTATTTATAGATATTCTGCTATATTTATAGTTATGTTTATGTCCAGCGAGTGTTAAGTGACTTATAAATAACTTTTATATTATCCTACATATATTTTTCATGACAGTTTTATTTTAAAACATTTTATTGCTCCACTTGTGCGATAGTTTGTGCTATAAAACGATATATGCGTTAAGTAATTATTGCGTGGTATAGTCGCTTGAAGTCTTAAAGAAATATTACGTTAGTGCACATTATTTCAGCCACTGCGGCTGGATAAGCGTAACACGTATTAATAAAGCTTAGACATAATTTATGTGTATTACAGAAATTCAAAAGAAAATTAATAGACGCAGTTTGTTTGTTGCCACATTACAAAGGGAAACCATTTTGTTATTGTTACTGCCTTTCATTTTTATGGATTGGTCTTGTAATTATATTATTTATAATTAATTGAAAAATACACACTACAATAAAAATGTATATAACAAGTATCAATACAAAATAAAAGTAAGAAGATTTATTTAAGAATATTGTAATATTATTAAAAGAGTAATTTTAGTAGGACCGGACGCAAGTTCCGGAAGTAGTTGGCGGACCGCACGACGGTGGTACATATTCTATTTCTGGATATTTCACTTGAGAAATTTATGTACGAAGGTATATTACACTATATTTGGTATGTTAGTTTTTAAGTTTTTAAACTTATTTACTACAATAAATAAATAATATAATAATAAGGATATAATAATAAGTAGTATAGTTGGGAAGTGCCCTACTATGCAAGCGATGGTGGTGGGTTCGATTCTCGCTTAGATGTTTGGTTATATGATCTTTTTCTACTTGAATATAAATATAATATGTAAAAAGAAATTAATATTAATATAAAAAAAAATCAGCAACGTTCTGTATAAAACAGCTGTATTATACCTAAAAGCTTTGTTAAAACCCTAAGTTTAATCACATTAAAGTTATTGTATAAATATCGATCTTTGTAAATATTAAATTCATTGAGTTAATAATTTACATTGTTCCGAATTTCTATAAGGAAACGGGGTAACTTCACAAGACAAACAGTTTGAACCAATGTTTACTTGAAATAAAATAATTTTAAAATCTTTCATACTACTTTCTATATAAAACACTAAAGGGAATGAACTGTTTATAGACAAACAGAGACACAGAAGTTCAATCGCAATAGTTTGTAGGTACAGCACAGTTTAATCCGCTTATACGGAAGCACCGATATAAAAGATTTAGAAATATTAAAAACGTTAAAGGAAGTACCCTGCTCGTAATACTGCAGGTCTTTCTCTTTGCTGTACCGGCACTGCAGATACCAAGATGTTTACTATTAACATAAATACTAGATTCTAGTACTGTATAGTCTACTCGTCCTAAGGCGTGGTACGAATGCGAAATGCAAGTCGTATTCAATTCTGCCTGAGATAAGGAGATTGTTTGTTATTGATTTTTCAAATATATGGGACATGTGTACTTGTTTGAAATATTCAGTGTATAGTATAGTTATTATATAACACAAATTATACCAAAATTAGAAAATATATTATTTACAACAAAATACATTCAATATTTTTAGGCTGAGGCTCATTCCATTTATGTTATTACTATAAAATCAAAAATTATAGTATACAAAAGACCTTTGGTCACGCTTGCATTGTAATACTTTTTGAAACTTTTGCTTAATAAAAAACGTTTACGCCCAACGTGAGTTCAATTATAAGTTATGAGGAAACTCCGTGACCTACTTCAGATGGATATATTATTAATTATAATGTATGTATAATTATACGCCTTTTGTATGAAGTATTAGATTTTTATTAATTAATAACTGAGTCTTACTATTTAGTCTCTGCGTTTACAGAAATATATAAATTGAATATTTTTAACATACTCTATTTTCCTACTTCCTGTAATTACAAATATTTTATTTTGAAGAACTTTTTACACTTGTTCCTTATTTATTTTCACCGACCATGTGTACCCTCAATTACGAATTTCACTTTGAAAATATTGCAACATACCACCTTTGCTCAGCTTTCAAGAGGAGACGATTTATACCGTAACGCGTACACTGCCTATGTACTCGAGCTACCGTTTGATGTTACGCAGTCAAAAAGCACCTCATAAGAATTTCTTTAAAAACAACTTTGAGAATGTTTTTCTAGCAAAATGTAATAGTAACATAAGATTTGTTACGGAGTTAGCGTCACAAAAGATAAATCAAGTTTATGTGACGTCTTCTGCCGCAAGGGAATTTATGTGGTTGTGCAAGAACTCTACATCTGGTATGAAACAGACTTATCTGTAAATAAAATTAAAATTATAGCTACACTATTATAGTTAGAACTTCTCTTCTTAGCTTGGTTTATTTTTTTTATTAAAGCCATTGTATGGGTGGTTTATTATAATAACGTCTTAATCATAAAAGGAAAACAAAAATTTATATAAGTATACGGAAAGGGTTTATTAAATAAGTTTAACAACTCAATACTCTGATGCCCTCATTGTTCTCACACCAACGCTACGTGACTTAATTTAAATAAAAATCCCTCCAAATTTAAACACAAAGAGCAATAATAATTAGGTCCGATAATAAGAAAGAAGGCTGCGTTTATCGTACCGGTTGACTTGCTATGTAAATGGTTATGATAATGTATTAAAATTGAACATAAATGGAGTAGAATATGTGGAGTCATGCTTTTCGTAAGCATTCAACATTCAGCCGCAGTGGTTTTCTAGCTCGAAGACTTGTGTGTATAGGCATAACGCGGGCGTAGCGTGATGCGGCAAGTATGTTTTACCTTTTACCAAAGAATTAAATTTAATAACGGCTTGCTAAGCTCGTAAGCTGCTCTTGCATATGAAACCCAAAAAATTGATGAAAAATGAAATTTTAGATTTATTTTACCTGTAACCCATTTACCATGAAATATGATCCAAATTTAAGATATCCTATATAGGTTTTGCAATGTAAGTTTTGTATGTTTATAGAAAATGTAATTCGGTGCGAAAAATATATTTTTGTTAGATATTAAGGTTTTAATATATTTCCTAATAGTTTTTAATTAAAGTTACAAAAGCAGATGAGCAATTTTAAAATCCATGCAGACAAAGATTTCCACAAAAATATTTCTATTTTAGGTTTTCAGCTGTTCTAAAAGATTCTTCTGCGTTTTACTTTTCATAGGACAAACATTTTTCAGATCTCTACAGTGGGCTCAAATTACTGAGAGTTGCCGCAAAAAACCAATAGCCCAGATTCACGCCAACGGTTTTATTGAAAAGCACCACACACTAGTTTTCTTCTATTCTCGTACAATAACCGAACAAGCCTCTTTATTGCTGTCTACACACAATATTATTAAAATAATTTTGAAAAGATAGCAAAATTTTACTGTGCCAAAAAAAGTTACATACACATTTTATTATATTATGGGTAAATCATATAAGATCTTTATACATCGTAGCCTATGTATCTATGTCTTATTTTGGTGTTATACTATAAAATTAATGAAAAGTAACATTGCGGAAATAAACGTTTAATAAGTTTAGAGCTAGAGTACGAAAGCGTGACATTTTTGCTTTTTTTTTAATTAAGAAACAGTATAGAAAGTCACAATGCACCTTTCAGAGTGGGTTATCACCGAATAATTATCAAATAAAGTCAAATATAAAAAATGTTTAAAATATTATAATACCCATAGATTTTGTAAAACAGATGTATCTACCTCTATCTAAGCCGTGCTATTTAAACCGTTATGCACTATATCAGCGCAGTAAACGCCCACGAGTTCTTTTACAAGAAACACCTACAGACGGATGGTTTGAAATTGCGCGGTCACGCTACATAGGCTTATTTCAAAGAATGTGATATAAATATTAAAGAATAATACGGCTTATATGTGTCTCAATTAAGAAAGGTAAGACATGTATGAATACTGGTTTGAGTGAAGTACATTTTAATCCGGATTTATGATATTGTGCAGCTGCAATCTTTTTACTTAATCTGTTAAAAAAACGCCATGAAGCAATTTAAATCTTGTATTTTATGCTTATAACCTACCTATGTCATTAAAGATGATAAAACAAATAACAAAATAAGCTACGAGCACAGCACTTACATAGTAATTATACGGAACCAATAAATGGAATAGTCCAGTATAAATCTGATTGCATCATCGCAATCATTACATTGATATATGCAATATATTTATTCATATTATATACTCGTAATGATGGTCACATCATTATTCAGGATATGCCTTACCACAATTTCTCACCCACACGGATTTGCTTCAAAGGGTTAATGCACGAAATAAAAGAGGATATTGTTATTAAAACTGATGAATCATACGTGTCAGTGGGTTTGTTTACTTGCGACATATCGTGCTTGGTCCTGTAGTGTGTAGGGCACTCCCTGTGACACAGCTGACAGTAAGGTCTATCTGTTTGGATTACGTGCCTTGTGGCCGTGTTTTATTTACTTTACTTTTATTATCTTAGAATCGTTAGGACAGGTCGCGGTATCACTTTTGTTTTGGTCGATATCTCACGCTTTAGGCGTTTAAGACCGGACGTGACAATGTACTTTGCTATGAGGATTTTATGGTACAGTAGTTAACAATGATTGATGGAGGCAGCTATTTTGCATATATAATTAGTAAGCTTACGAGGGATATATGCATTTTAATAACATATAAATTTTATATTTCATGAATACAATATGTTAAAGTCAAAATATAATATTCTCACTTAATAAAGTACGAAACAAATTTCCTGAGTTGAAAATGAAGTGTAATAATTTAAAAATTAAAATAACAAAAGTTTTCGCACGTTCACGCTCGAATAACACTTTATGAAATGACATGCTGGCATGTGAATGGGTTTAGTCTTTTTAGTATTGTAGCTTTTGTATACCGTTGTCTAATTACTTTAAAGGTACGCGATGAAATAGCTTTTACTTTATTGTATAATCATTTAAGCGTTGTAAACTGCATAGTTTCATATTTATAACTCAAGCGCTGTCACCGTGAACAAAAATGTTATACAATATTCTTTCTACACTTACAAAAAATTGACTTTTTTTTTTTTTTATACCACGACGGTGGCAACAAGGCACACGGCCCACCTTATGGTAAGTGGTTACCGTGGCCTATGGACGCTTGCAACACCAGGGGCATCACTTACGCGTTGCCGACCCTTCAAAAACCTATTTCTTCCCCTTTTGAAGAACCCCATATTGTAGCCCTCTGGGAAAACCTCGGCAGGGAGATCATTCCACAATTGGACAGTCCGCGGAAGAAAGTTCCTTTGAAATCGAACTGTTCGGGACCATTTAGGCTCCAAAGTGTGATCATGAACTCCCTGTCGATGGCGATGGCGAGTCTTTACACATCTTGCAGGGATCTTGCAGGCAAAGTAAACCTAACAACAAGTTATTCCATTCTCCACATTCCACATACATTAGAGATAGATTAGTGTAATCTAATACGGCGCATTTCTTACTAGGTAAGGGATAAAACAACTTAAATAAAACATTGGTCCTATAAGCATCCCATTTAGCCCAGTGCATCCTAAATACGTAGCAAAAATGTGAAGATATCTAAATTGAGGCGGGTAAATGTTAAAAATTTTATTTTATTATGGTTTTATATAACACTGGTCCCATGTAAAATAAATGTTAGGATAACATCACGTCACGTAATGGCAGACTGAAATACTTAAGTAACAGAATAGATTTTTAATTGCTACTTTTAATTTTACAAATTGGGTAATGTTTATACGATTACGATACGATTTATAGGGACATACTAGAACAATATTTATAAAACAGTATACAGATCAAAACATATCAATTATTCAAATAAACAATATGAAAAAAAATGTGATATTAAAATATGTAATAACAAAATAATGACGTTTGCATATGTTACTTTGAAATCAAATATTTGTGGGATATGAGTGTAAATGTTGTTCTGAGCGGCATTTACTGATGTTGCGAGATGGCAGTAACGCCGACAGACGTAATGAGGAAGGTGGGATGTAAAATCCTACAAGGCTTTAAGTGCAGCGCCACCGTAAATATATTATATGGACGTTTAAGAACATAAGATTCAAAACAGCTTGTTTTCTCGTAAAGAGATGTGATGATAAGATTGCTGGGCTCCTCGACGCCGCGGGGCTCACTATAACGAGGCTGCGTTGACGGGGCGCCGGCGATCGCGACAAACAGCTTTCGACCGAGCCACTTTTAAAATTATTTCTTTAATTTTAAACTTAATAGCCATTCAAATGTAAGTAAATAAAATGTTTCATTATGCTGTTAAACTGTATTAATTAATTTTATGTATTAAAAAGTTTGTTTTTTGGTGCTTATGATGTCAATTCTACACTAATCTGACATAAAAAATATCATGTTTTCTCTATTATTATCCATTTATCATATTAAAACCTTTTATTCAATATATCGTCATTCTATACAAATTTCGCAAGATAAAACCAAATCTGCGACCTCCTACGTAGAAGGCGGTGCCATACAGATATATTATATTCGATGATTTTGTAGTATGAAATATTGAAGTGAATATTTAAATTAGCTTTCAGGGCCAATATATTTTTGCATATTAATTAATAACGATTGGGTTGCCTATTATGAACGGGACTTAACGAATGTTCTTTGACAGGCTCTTGTATTTTCACTAATTGAGTAACGTATAACAGTGTAGCTTGTAATTGGTAGTCATAATATTCGTTAATTAATGAAGCTCATATTTGAAATTTGATGTGATTGAATTCTAAATTTGATCATGTTAAGTATTCTCTACTAACAAGTTTATATTACTAATCTGAAGATTGTCTGTCCATCTGTTTATTACAAAAAGAAAATTAGAGAAATTTTAATATAGTATTATGAAGTATGCCAAAATATAAAAAAACGAAATGTATTTTACTTATCTCTAAACAAAACATTTTTTATTTATATTAAACACAAGCATACATGTTTCTCATATCTATTTCGTTTCAACAATATTTGGTTTCATTATTTTCTTAATAGATTTCAATTTTAAATTTAATTTAAAATAATATATAAATTGTTTAACATTTGAGTTTATATTGGCACAATGGCTCCCAAAGGTCTATTTAAGCTTTGTTAATTGAGCCTTTTAGCCTTACTATTATTAACAATATTTTGCCCCTGGACACTAGTAACTGCTGTAGTTGCTACGGTTAGCAACTTATAATTAAACTGACGATGTCTTCCCGAGGAACAATTAATTAGACTACAACTGAGCGCAGCAATAGCTGTTCGGATCAAGACAGGAATGAGTTATAAAGGCTACATATAACTTTGCATTAGAATGCAACCATCGTAAAAATTTTACAACACACAGTCGCGACTTATGTTTTTCATATATTCTAACTAAATATATATAATTCGTTTAATTACTTATAAATAAAAATGTTGTCTGTTCCTTTTTTGTTATTATATATTTATATTTTAAATCCTTTATTAATAATTTTTAATAATGATGTTTACTTAAATTCTAAAAGCAAGCCTGAAAACCTTTAGAAGTACTTAACTGAAGCAAATTATATTGGAAACGGCAGTCTAACGTTATACCTAGAGTACGTTCATATTGTGCAAGAATAATGTAGAAAGCGGTTACATGGCTTAAGAGAGCATCAAAACCTAACATAAAGGAATAAAGCTTTCAATTACCCGAGCGGGCATGCCGTGGGCTTTTAGTGAATAATGATTCCAGCGGATGACGACTTCACTAGAATTGTTCTTGAGTGGGCTGGAGACCACCCTGCCGAGCACAGTGACACAGGCCCGAGGCGATGCTTGGCTTACCACACGGCCACTGCGTCAACACAATTTCGCGTCCGCTTTACGCCTTCACCTCACTTTGACATTTTACTCAGCTACGGTCACCGCACACGTCTTTTCAATGTAACATTTATAATACTAGTTAGAAGTGCCCCAGTTTTTGCATATTATTTAATTAGCTTTGAGAAATAACGTGGAGTATATAAAGCAACATAAATAATCGCATTACTCGAGTAAAATGCCACCAAATGAATGGACAAAGGGCAAGTGTAGGATAATAACAAGATGAAAAATGCTTATTTGTCTCCAGCAAATCGTTTATTCCAAGAGAATGCCGACGCTGAATGCTTGGGAAATTGTCGTGACGTTTGAACAAGGAGTGTATTTTTAAAAGCGTCCTTGATTCCGTTCGTAACGTTCAGTGAGATTGCTTTTATTTGCTAGCGACTATCCCGTCACATATTATTTGAGTTTAAAATAAAAAAAAGAACAAATAGCCATTTAAAAAACTATACAGATATAATAATTTTTGTCATATATAAAAGTATATTTATCGAACATATACATACATAAGTATTGATGCTAACATAAAATGACGTAATTTCGTTAATACCATAAATTGAACCGGAAAACTAATACAAAGCTAACAAGTTCATGCGATAATTATTACTAAAATACCTTATTAGTATGTGACAAGAGGCACACAAAATATTTCAATGATTAATAAACCTATTATGTCTCTATATGTTCCACATTTTGTGCGAGGTGTGACAATAACTTACAGCGGGAGCATGAAAATAATTTAAACAGAACGTGATACTCAATTAATTTTTCGGTTAAACGTTACATTTGACATTTAACGACTACCTCATTGTCTGAATTAAATTGTTTGTACGGTGAAAATAAAAAATATTTTAATCGATTTATCTTTCCCATGATTTTGTACATTAGAGCACTATATATGTATGTAATTAAAGACATGTGTTCCTATAATAACACCGTGTAGTTTATTTTTTCTTATAATTTTCTACAAAACTTACATTTAAATTACAAGAGTAAGACACATACGTTTTTATGTTTCTCAGTAAAATAAAGATCATTTTATTTAGGTACAGCATATAGCCGTTGTGAAGTGCTATCGCGGGCGGCGTAGTCAGGCGTACGCAATTTGTGGACCATTTCTCTTCGCATGCCGTGCGACACTTCTGCGGATTGGCGCGAAAGAAATTTATGGATACACTTTATTATTTTACGGGCTGGGTTAGTTTTCATCGAAATTTTCCAGCGGCGCTGACCTAAATGACCACTCGGAGAAAAGGAGATCCGAGTAACTGTTATTTATTTCACCACTTTCAGAATTAAGCAAGTATTTTCAAACAATAGTTTCTATGAATACTTCGTGGTTAGTAGAGATTCGCCTTCCTACTTCTTAATTATGTAACAGATTTGGGCATGGAAATCATACTTTGAAAGGTGCACATTTAAAGACGTATAAAGATTTTTTTACATGAAGTATAGCAATATGAGTTTAATATTCTATATAAAACTTTGAAAAGATTTGGGCTTTACCTCTACATAAAGTTTATTTCAAACTTTAACATAAGTAGTTATGTACATATGAGAAACATGTGAAGTTTGTATTGTAAGTTTTTAATATACCTACGATCAAAATTATAAAACAATTTGTAAATGATACTCTTATATAAGACGAAACAATATCAGTTTTAAAGTATACATCGGTTAAAGTAATAGTACAGAAAATACTAACTAATCATATTATTAATTGTATAAAAATATGGTTGATAATTTCCATTACTATGCACGTAAGATGAATTATTCTATTGTTATATTTCTTTGTCTGGTACGTATTGCAGGAGGTCAGTGCTTAAATCACTCAAATACTATAGGGCTATTGACTTTTCTGCAACTCCAATATGCAGGTCTTTTATATTGTGAAGTTAGGCACAAAATAACTATTGTAGTGACTAGGCATTGTACTCGAACGGTACTGCAGTCGCGAATGCAATTTGTCGTACATTTCTCTGGTGTGTCGTCGTAATATAGCTGCGAATCGGGCTGACGTGAAACTATCGATAACTCTGTGCGGAATTAGTCCTCTTATTTTTACTTCCCTATGAGTTCTGCTCTTTGTTTTTTGCTGGACTGAGCTTGTAGAAATAAATATTGTTAAATAAAAATCAAATGAAACTATTTGATTTGTTGTTTCACTCGATTTTGTGACATTTACACATACCCACTTACATACATACATGTCATAATTTCAATTCTTATATTCTTTTTGATATCATAAAAATATTTACTTATCGATCTTGAAACATTAAAGACAATTAGTTAAATACTCGGGCTTTTACATGCAAAAGATTTATTTTAACATTCAAATATAGTAATCATGAATGTTCATAAAATTTATGGGTAACACGTTAATAGTTCTACACGTTTTTATCGGTACCAATGGTAGTTTATATTACTGGCGCTTCAACACGACACAATATTTTACGAATGACAGTGGCAGGCGACGGCAGCGGCGGTGTTTAATCTCGCGGCTGGGCGTGGGTATCTCATTTTTGCTATAAATTCCTACACAACTCGTAACTACGACTTGAGCTCGCCTGTCACATCTGTGTCAAAATACTGCGCATAAAGATTATATAGTTATTGCAAGTGAATTTAAATTGAAATTGTATATAGGACTTGTTTTCGTGTTTCAAAATCATTCTATTAAAGATTGTGTTCTTTATTACAATAATGCTTATTAAATATATATTAAGAAATTATGCTTTTATGTAAAATTTCACAAATATATGCTAGTTGCTTGAGTTGTACGCCTGTCGTGGCGCAGAGGCACAAGCGTGCGACTGTAAACGCGACAGGTTGTGAGTTCAATTCCCACTCCAGGAATGGAATTTTTCATTTCCTGGGTTTGGTAACAAGGCTAAGCGCGGCGTTGAGTTCCGCCACTCAGCACGCAATGCCTCAATTCGGCGGAAAGTGGGGAACGGATTGTCTTAACACTAGGTTCCCTCTGCCTACCCTGCTATATGCGGGTTACAGCGTGAAGCTATGTATGTATGTATGTATGCTTGACGAACGCTGGTCACAAAAATAAGTAATAATCAAAATAAGTGTTATTATATTATTATTAAGTAATTAAAATAAGTATAGAAGATAGAAATAATTTACAAGCATAAAAATACAATAGACGACGATATATGACGTATAAGTCTGCAAAGAAAATAATCAAATTCAGATTTATAAAATGAAATAAAAGAATGTCTTGAAAATAAATTCAATATTGCCTCTTGAACAGGTTAATACATATCTGCGATCAACAATACAATAAAATGTAACTGAGCATTCTCGTACAAGTGTAAGAATAATGTCTTACAATATCCACTCGTCTCCATAAAGTAGGGATTTAACTGCTTAATTAAGAAATCGTCTTGTTCGCTATTTTAAAGTTGTGCTTTATTACGTGCGAAATTGCAAAATTTAGTATCATTGATGAGAAGACATGAAAGAGAAGAAAGAGGTTACTTTAAATTGTTTAAAGTATTATCTTGTCGCAGGCAGCATCAATGTTAATGTTATATTGGTAGGTATAGAAATAGACAGTGAATCAAATAACAAATGTTTTTTACGATATAAGTTGAAAGATGTACCTATCTTGTTGTAGATGTACCTATTCTGCGTTTGTTAAGAAATTACATATACTGTTTAAGCTAGTGGCTTAAAATTAAATAAAAGTTTACTAAGCGACCTACTCGTTTGATTTACTCAGTTGAGCTGATTAGTGAATCAACTCTTAAAATCGAACGAATTTTTAACACCGATGGACATTAGAATTTAGTGATTTCCTGTAATTTTGTAGCAGCTCTCATTCTTTATATTATTTATTTAATACAAAAATATAAGTAAATTTAAATTAATATTAATTTTTCAAGTAAATAAACAAGATGAATTCAGAAACATGTGTATACAACGGTGCAAGTGCTTCAGCTAATCAACACGAATCGAAACAAAACACGGCGCGCCGATATTTGAACGACTCAAGAAGGTATGAAAGCATTTCACAGCAACTTGTCGGTTGTTTATCCATTTGCAATTTCTGGAAGAAAACTAAAGTTTGTTTACGTTCCATTCAATCTCGCGTGTTCTCTCCAAGTAGAGCGGCTCGCGACCACAAAATGCAATTATCGACCGTTGTCTGGCGGAACTATGCTTGAATTGCATTCCGATGCTGGCTAAATATGACCTGACCCAATCCTCACTTTACGAATTTCGTTCTAGAGCCCATCTCGCCATAATTCTGCAATTTGTATGGAACTGACGCAGCCGGATAGCACATGCCTTAGTCGCTAGGCGCATACATAAAGCAGTTTATGCCATGAAACTATGTAATCAGAGCTTTGTGGTGCCATTTTACGTAACTGTGATTAATATAACATACACGAAGAATTATAAAGGCACGTGACATATTTATGATTACATATTTATTTATAAGCACATTATAATGTATATAATTTTAAATGAGGCTGTCACATTAAGTTTTTCTTTCACATGTATATCAGTTGGGCTAGTTGTAATGGCTTTTCTTCGTTCTACTTTTGTATCCAGATTATGTAAGCAAGTCAGATTCTATTTAAATTCAACTTGCGTTAATCAGTTTACTCGAGAACTTTATCTGTTAACCGGTATAAATTAATAGGGATTTATCAGCTCGTTGTAGTTGGTTCTAATTTTTGAAAATATATTTGTTGATTGTGACAAGATTCACGTTAATTTGACTTGTATTTTGAATTTAAATATATATATTTATTAACGCCTGTCGTGGCGCAGAGGTACAAGCGTGTGACTGTAAACGCGACAGGTTGTGGGTTCGATTCCCACTCCAGGAAATGTAAAAGTTTAATATTTTTATTTCCTAGACTTGGTAACAAGGTGAGTGGCGAATCTTAACGCACCGCTTTACGCCGCGTTGAGTTCCGCCACTCAGCAACTCACCTGCCTCAATTCGGCGATAACTGGGGAATGGAGTGTCTTAACACTAGGTTCTCAGAATCCGAAATATCTCTTTTATATTGTTTTTCTATTTTAGCTTATATATAGTCTCCAACATATTGTATGTAAAGTCAGTCACTTTTCAATTGTATTACTATGGAGTTTTATAATTTTATTTAGAAAATATATCGTTTGCATTATACGTTTTTATCATACTAAAGTTAATCATCAAGTTATAGAAGAAGGTCAACTTAATAATAGCGAAGCTTAATATGATATACCACTTAAATGATGATGGATATTAACGTCTTAGTATTAATAAATAATAAACATAAATTATTCTATATCCGTCTTAAGCTTCTGCCGCAATTTTTGTTAAATATTGTTGTTTTTCAGATATATCGGTCAGAATTGTCGAAGAAAATGTCAGTTAATCCGTAGGGAGTTTAATAATGACTAGTCATCCAGTGTGGCGGCAGCGCTAAAAGCGTTTCTTCTGTTAATGCCTCCCCAGTGGAGCTGAGTGAAATTAGGACAGCTTTGTCGTCTTACGGCGAGCCAGTGACGTTAATGCAAATGTAAAAATTGGCCAAACTGATAAGGATAATTATTACTTGTTACTTGTATAAAACTTTTTACTTAAGGAATTTGAATATTATCAGGTTAAAGTATTTTGATACGTAATATAAATAAAAACACACCTACAGCTTTACTCTCTAAAATGATACATATAGTAAGGATTTTTAGTAATATTTAAGAAATAATATCTGGGTTAGCGGCATATCAATTGTTTTATTCTTTTCATTCATTTTGACATGAAGGATGGATACAGATTTTATTTAAAACCTAAAAGACAGGTTTATATTGTTAATCGTGTGTGCATTCATTTCATTAGTGGGGATGGCTCGCAGGCACGGCCTTGCAGGACTGTCACGATTATTACCTAGCTAATGTATCGGTTTACTGGTTCACCTACGCAAATACTTGCAGTAGTAGGTGTCAGAATATCTCCATTTTACATCTGTGATGCCACATTATCTATATTTTAATAAACTAGAACTGTCTATATAGATATTTTTCTCTTTCAATTTGTGATATTGAAATATTTATATACACACTTGTGTTGGTCGTAAATTATAGCAAAATATACGTTTAGTTTGCATTAAACTGAGAAATAGCACTAGTTGTAGAATCTCTCGTACCCACTCTGTCAATCTCTGATTTGAGCTTCCGATAAAGTTTCTAAATCGATACGGTAAGGAAGGCTGCCTTATCTCATACTTACGTTCTTAGATCTTACCATAGCTTCTGAACAGGTCTCATAAACTGAACTTTATTATAAAGCATTCATTGCCCATTCACTTCATTGAATATCTCTAATATTTGAGAACATTTTACTATCTCACTGTATTAAATCTTTAATGCATTACGTGTTATTTAAGTAGTAAACAAATAATTTTAGACATTTTGAAAGCTACCAGTTTTGGTCCTGTATTTCATATATTTCATGCGTAACTAAAAGATAAAATTTTTCGTACTGAAAATATTACATTCATGGTTTTATTTATTACAATATCGTGGGCAATAAATACAAATTTATAGCATCATAAAACTTCATATTAATTGATAATAAAGCCACGTAGAACAGTGTCTTTATAATTAAGCGTCGTCACACTTTTTATAGGTCCTTCATAAAAAGACCGATGTGCTAAACACTTTCCCATTATTTCTATGAATAATATTTTACGCTAAATAATACGTAGACCGTTACGCTTGTCGCACACTGATTTTTAATACTATAGCTTAATATACAAGTATGTTTTCAACTAGGTACCTCAGTTAATTTGACAAGCTTTATGATAATAGTGGCGCTCTTCACTTTTGCCATAATTCATGATTGTAGAGAAAGTTATTAAGTCAAATAAAGTATATTTCTTCTTGGAAACTCTAGTCTTCTTATAGTGTAAATTTCAATTATATAAGGACTAAATGTAATATCAAATAAAATAATAAATACCTTTAGTCATCCTTTTTTAAATGTTTACGCAGGCTATAGTAAGAGGTTTATAGTTTAACTCAACTAAAACAGGCTGTGGTCGGCCGTAAAACCTCCAGTTACTACTCGTACGGCAACCTGCGCGCGCGCACATTGTCCTTCCTATATCGGCAATACTCCATGTGTTACAAATAATAGTCCATTATTTTAACAATTTTAAAATATAGTAAAATAATGAGTGGTTTTCACAAAAGAAACTACAATAGATACATTAAATATAAGCAAAAATGATGATGATAAATTTTACACATATTTTATTAATTTCCCTCACATTATTTAACATAACAAAAACTGAATTCAATATAAAAGAAAGTGTTAAGAAAAGAAATTTTGTTGTTAGAGCTCATAATAATTTTATATCAGAGTGCTACAATAGTACTATTTTTAAAAGTGTTGACTCTTTAAAGCATATCGTGTACATATCAGAATATGTTTTTACCGGGAAAGTAGCTAGCGTGCAAAGTAGAAAACGAGGCACGGAAAAGTCGATACGAAACATATTCAAAGTGTACGTTAGGAGGGTTTTAAAAGGCAATAGAAGTGATCTAAGTGATTTGTTGAACCTTGAAACGTTTTCAAGAAATTCTTCTAAACGTGCATATTTACTTGTTGAAAGCAGTCAATGGGAAATGTATTGTTCTTCCTCGAAAGGTTGGCCAGCGATATTGTTTGGAGAAAAATTTTCTTCACCTTTATCGTTAGTAATTAATCCAGTACCTTTGAGTATAGATCGCGTACGAAAAGTGAAAACTGCCGTAAAAGGTAATATTTATCTCATTGAATTGATATAACTCATTTATTACTTATTTTGGTATAAAGTCTTTTTTTTCATAAATGTAAATATAGCGTATTTGCATGTTCAATACATAGTACTTATAATGTAATAGCATGATGTTAGAAAATTAATTTCATTCAAATTAAATATATTACTAAAACTGAGAAATTTATATTGCTTTTATTAGGTTAGGTTTGAGAAACTTAATGCTTATGAGGTCAGCGGTGTGCAATGGGACAATATTTGACTGTAAATGTGATTGGTTGTGGGTTCACCTGGTGGATTTATTATATTTAAATATTTTTTATTTCATCGCTATAGTAAGACAAAGCGCCAAGTTCCGTCATTCAACACGCAATGTCTCAAGTTCGTGCTGCAAATGAAAAACGGGAGAGGAAAAACCGATGAGTATCACTGACGTTAGGTTTTTTCTGACTATGAGGGATAAAATATGAAGCAATGAAATGTGGTTTTTTATGTTAACTATAGTTGTCGTGGCGCATAAACTTGCTTGCTCTAGTTAACTAATGGTGGTAGGACAACACATTTTCTTTGTTTACTTTGTAATATATATATATATATATATATATATATATATACTAGCTTTCTGGGAATTCGGTTATATCGCGCGACATGATAAGGAGTAGCCTAGGAGTAGTATTTTCCAAGGTCTAGACTATTTGTCAAAATTGATTAAGTGGTTTAGGTGTGAAAGTTGTAAACAGTTGAACAATCTTACATGATTTTATGTTTGACAATAAGGTTTCCATACAAACTTTCATCCCCTATTTCAACCCTTTCTACCATTTTATTCGCAATAAAAAGTATCCTATGTCCTTTCTCAAGTTCAGTTCTATCTTCATACCGAATTTCATCAAAATCGGTTCAGTGGTTTAGGCGTGAAAGCCTAACAGACAGACAGACAGACAGACAGACAGACAGACAGACAGACAGACAGACAGACATACAGACAGACAGACAGACAGACAGAGTTACTTTCGCATTTATAATATTAGTAAGGATATATATAGGCGTTGTAAATGTGTTGCCTACCTAGACGATACAGATGGAAGGGGAGGACAATGTAGTATTTCATTATCGGAACCACCACATTCTGGGGAAAGGATGGGGTGGGATAGGGGAAACTCTTTGACATGATAGTAGTCGCGAGCCAGTTGGAGAACGAACCTCCTACCACCAAACTATTGGGTTACCCGTCTCTTACGGGACGCTACCCAGCGGCGGAGGGGTATTGTATTCTAACCCCGTCCCCTCACAAGGATAATATGAGAGATAGGTAAGGATAAGATACTTCAGAATAACTGCTAACATAGCCAATTTATGTTAATAAAAAGAAATATATTAACTTATACAATTATATTATTTTAAACATTTATTTGTGTACTCTAAATAATTTGCTACTGTAATCTAGACAAGACAAAATCTTTACAATTGTAGCCTACGACTTATTCTGATGTATTAGCTATATTATTGTAAATTTTTTTCTAGATCCGTTCAGTAGTTTTGCCTGAAAGAGTAAGAAACATCCATCCATCTATCCTCTTGTATGCTTATATTATATTAATAGGAAGGGTTATATTTTAAGTCGCATAAATACTGTTCACTCCATATAACGAGGTAAGAGTGTTTAAATCAAGCGATGTCCAGTTGTAGTAATTTCACGGTGATGTACCTGCGGCACTTTATCTCAAAGATTATCGGGTGTGAATTGTGAGACCCAAACGTGGACTGCAGTTGTAAAATCATTTAGTGAAAGAAGTAATTTATATAGACGTGGTAATAAATGTACAGCTACATACAAGTTTTTAGTATCACTTCTCTTCTCGCATAACCTACATAGTTTAAGGTAAATGTAAAGGATAACTATTCTAAATCCAAATGAATTTGAACCTGGAATATTTATGTATCTAATAGCAAAATAATAGATTAAAAATTACTATAAGGTGGAAATAAATGATTTTTATTTATGTAATACATATGAATCAAAAAACATTTAAGGTTAGGTTTTTTAATGTTAGATTTTCAGAAACTTATTGATAATGATGTTGATAAAGATTTCGGTTGTAATCACCTCAAACCTAATAGAAATAAGATATAGAGGGGTCGCCTGGTGGTTGTGTGGTGCAAAAGCATTTTGAATGCGAGGATGGATTACAAAGCCAATCTCCTAATAATTGAAAAATATTATAAGGCAAGATAAATAATGGATACATATGGAGAAATATATATATATATATATATATATATATATATATATATATATATATAAAAATGCGTATAGTACGAAAGTAATATTGAAATAGTTACAGATTGTTCTATTTTCTTCCATTACTATTGAGGCATTACTTTTTAATGTCACCAGGGCAAAGATATATAGTGTATGTTCAGCAGAACGTTTAACAGTTGGATCATAAACGATTCTGACCGACTATTTTCAATACATTTTTAAACAGATTTATAGCATTATATACGATGCATCTGCGCACTGTTGTTAAATATTGCCGATATAAAAACAAACAACTCGTTTTACTTCGATACAACAACTAAATTATGAACACAAATCCCATTCTTCTTAGGCAAAACGTTTTCGTAGAAGCGATCCATGGGCGGAGCCATATCGTGAGAAAATAAAGCGTACATTGAAAGTGTATTGAAAATTTAAGGATACAGAAAATGTTGGTGGACACGAACATTATCTAAAATCTCCCAACAAATACTTAATAAGACAAGATAACGTGTCGATTATTTGATAAAGGGACCTTTTTAGAGATTTATTATAATGAAGACAAGGCCGGCATTAGATAAAAACAAACTGTCTTCCTCCGAAACAAGGGTCCGATCCTGCGCAATGTGTCGCAGCGCTGCGGGACCATAGACGTTATCGAGACCACCGGCGACGCACAAGGGCTGGAACGACAAATTTATTGACACTCTTTCAATTAAAGGCATTGTTGTCGCAAACAGTCGCACCGGTGACATACAAATAAAACCCGATAACTCGCAGCATGAATCTGTTATGCCCAGTATCGCTCTCTGCGCACCTTCCGCCGTAAAAGGAGATTTATTAAAACTATTTGGAAAGTGATTCGATCGAATCCGAACGATTTGACATTTAGATAAGAAGTAAAATTTATTTTTTTCTCTCGATTGCGTCGCCTCGCTCCAGTGACAATGGAATAAAAAGGTTATAAAATGCGCCGGTTACGGCAGGTCGCCCACGTCCCGCGGGTGTTGTCGAATGTTCGTACGGAACGGAGTATCGAGGACGCGACTGGTCGCCGTTGCTGGCAGATAAAATGCGACGACTGTGTTGTTACGACGCTGATACTCGCGAGCTTACGTAAATATCTATGTGAGAACGCAATAGATAAGCTGCAATGCGTAGGCTGCAGAAAATGCATGGCCCGCACAGCCTTGAGCTATGATCCCGTATCGCACTCAGGTTTTAGGTGTTGGGCACAGTACTTTTCATAAGTATAAGTAGTTTAAGGTTCATCAGATGCACATGTAGTTCTAGTACTACTACTAGTAGTTCTAGTACTACTACTAGTAGTACTAGAACTTTAGAAGGTTTAGTAGTACTACTACTAAAGAAGTACTAAGAGAAGGTTTAGTAGTACTACTACTAATTGTGCAACTGATATTACAACTCAGTATTATTTCTTTGCATTTTCCTATTATCCTCATACTTAGTGAAAAAATTAGTCGTGTTTACCGAGAAAGAAGAATGTAATATTATACAGTAAATTTATTATGTTCTTTATTTTTAGATGGTTGAACATTTTTACATAACTTAACTAATATTTACTTAATATTTCAGTACCGAGTAGTACAGTACTTCTTAGAATATTATGTAAATATAACAAATTCAATTCAAGTATCGAAGCACTTTTTTTGGTCTATTTGGACAATTTACATATCTTCATTGTATTCGGGTGCGTTTCAATAAAATTTAACCGCAGTCGTCTCCACGTGTCCTGCGAGCACCAAGATGTTATTTTACGACGATCCTCGAGACCGAGTTAGGGTTATGGCTATAATTCAGTTTTATGAAACCTCTCATGGAACAAAGTGTATATTTCTTAAGTTTACACACATATCACGTTGAATAAGACAACTTTTGAAACCTACCGGATGAGAAAACCACAAAATTTAAATCCAACCGATATTTTCATATAAATTTTGGGCTTTATTCCTTAGAAATATGACGTGTATAACATAAACAGTTTATATAACTATTATTGTATTAAAATAAAAAAATGGTAAAATAGGTTTACTTGATGATGTAGGAAATGGTGTAATATCTGTATATAGTTAACTTATTTTATTTGTTATTCGCTAATATTTAACTAATGCTGATTAAGCTTCATGCTACGAAAACAAAAGAATGAAACGGCCAAAAAATATATGTGGGTTAATAATAATATGAATCCAATATATATTTTTACTATACTATAATACTGTAGGTACACCTACAGTTACAATACAGAGATCTAATAAGAAAATTTGCAAAGTTCATCTTTTACTAACAAACGCGGCAGTCCATCATTTTTTTAAAAATTCCAAATTAACCGACATATCATAGGATTAAAACACAGATTACAATAAACTTCATCGAAATTATGCTTAAGGAAATACATTACAACTAAAAAAATATAGTATTCTCGCATTCTTTTCCATTTCTTGTAAATTGCATTAGATGGACTTTGTCACCTTTTTGTTATAACATCTCAGAATTTATATATTTAAATTCCTAACATTACCTAAGAATACGAGGTTATATGGAAAATCAATTCGAAATAACACTCAGTTAAGATAAGCAATAAAAAATTAGTTTTATACTTGTGTAATCATAAATCTTTAATGATACTGAGGGCGCATCGTCCTTACGTTCCCGTTAAATACATTTTATTCGTGTTTTTGCTGCGCTATAACGCAATGAGAAATTCCCAACAAAGGTTTACGGGTCCAATAACGAAGTTTACGACGCATACTGTGGTTACGTAGCACGTGTTAAAAGTGTAGTATCTTCTATCGGACAGCAGGGCTAACAGCATATTTTTAAGTAAAGAATTCAAATGAATACACAGCATTTTTGTTTTTATTGGTTTAACATATATAACTTATACACTTAAGTGTACTAGGTAGTTAATAAGAATACTCTTTATTTAATCTAATACGAATCTTTAAAACATGATTTCATAAGCTTCACCTGTATTTGTCAATGTAAGAAAATCTTAAATTGCATTTTTAATCGTCGGATACGCTTCAATATTTGCACACGTGTCCGAACGATGTGATGTTTTCATAGCATGATATCCTTGCTAGAACGACCCATGATAACAAGAAAATAATTAAAAGCGTGTTCCTCTTTTTTAATTAATTAGTCATCATAATACAAGTAAGCGTATCTGTATATGTCGATAAAGAAGTGCATTGCCTATTTACACTATTTTGCTACAAATTTAATTTAAACAAACTGAAGAACTTAACTTATCATTCAAATAATATATAGGAATACCTATTTATATGAAATAAACATTTAGAAATACAAAAAAAAAAAATTGTGATTTAAATATTATGTTCATACATTCGAAGATTATTATATGGAATACATTCTTAAGCGTAAATTTCTTAAAAATATGTTAAATAACGGGTGACGTAATAATAACATACTCGGAGTATGTTACAATGTGAAATATTTAAACTTCATGTCTTCACAAAAAACCTTTGCTGAAAATTGGGTATTTAAAAGAGCATGAATGCTTTTCGTTAAAAACAAAAAGAAGTGGAATTCATCCCTCGTAAAAACCGTGTTATGGCGCACCTTGCCTCTGTCACAAAGTCTACCCAATAGAATGGAATATCTGAGGTGACCTTTTGTTATTTTTTTGACATACTCTTTTGTAAATGATTTACACAATATAGTAAATTAAGAAAAAAAAATTACATCTCGTACTTTCTCTATTTCATACATTTCGAACGAAAAATAAAAATATATATTTAAAAAGGACCTGGTGTGACCAATAAGCATTTGATTATGTGTAGGCTCAATTTCCTCTCGGGGAATTGTTATATTTAATTTAATTTCCCCGTTTGGATAAGACGTGGCGGTGAGTTTTGCTACCGTACTGAGTAATGTCTTTAATTTAGTCGGAAATTGGGAAATGGAGTGTCTACCTAACCTAGTGTAGGTTCACCAATCTCAGAGGGGATTTCTTTCTGCCTAACCTATGCAAGAAGGAGGTTTTTTAAAATATAAAATAAAATTTTAAAAAATGAACAAGAGGATAGTAACAGATAGATATTTCCACTAGGCGCCTATATTATAATGGGGGCGTAATTTAGAGCACAAATTAGTGGAACTTCTTAGAACTTGGATTTTTTTTGCCTTTAGCGATCTCAATCGCTTTGAGCTTAACTGCCTCGCAGGTACCGCGACATTCCTTTCTTTTGTTCGAGCGACTGGCGCTGTCTCCTCCTACACACTTCCGGAGGCTATTATACATACAAATTTTGTTAAGGTTTTATTGAATCTCATATGGTAATAAAAATAAATATTATACTACATTTAATTTGAGTAGAAAAATAGTATCACAGCTATGACCTCACTACTCGTATATTTAAATTTTCAATAAATCTACCTTTGTATTTTGCTTTGTATGTATTTATTTTAACTTCACGAGTAAAAGATTTAATGTATAAGCTTGAACACTTTCATAAAAAATTAAATAGCATTTGATTGTTTCGAGAATTTTACGCCTAAAACAATAAGTGTTCGGTAGCACCCAATAATGTTTTATAAATGTGTCTCCAATTTTGAATACAATAAGGAATAATTTAAAAGGCTCCTGTGTTTATAAAAGCTTCAAAATAAAGCTTATATTGAGTTTATTTTTATTATATTTGGTGGATAATTTATGGTCCGTTTTTGACAGCTGACATTATGACATGCTTGCGCTTTGTTCATTAATCAAAGAAAGCGACTCATATTGTTATTTTTTCCATTTTGATTTCACGATCTCGACGTTGATAAGTGAGCAATAAGTAGATAATTAAGAATTTCACATAAATTATATTGATCTTGTGGTTGTTAAGTTATGAAATATTGCTTTTGTAAACTAAATATATATTTTGGTATTTGGCATGTGTATATCACATAATGTGTATAAGCTAAATTTACGTAAAAAGATTATTATGTTTAAAATAAATTGGTATTCGAGTTGCGACTGCTTATTTTTATAACTTATTAATAAAATTGAGTAATGACTTTCACGATATTCACCAAGATAATAACGAAGATAAAATACTAAAGCGTGTTAATTTTACTGTTTTCAATTCTCCATATTTTAAACCTAGTGACCAATTTTCCCAAACATGCATCTCAACTTATTTGTACATAAATTCATTAATATTCAATTATTTTAGAAAATCAATTGAGTACTTGTATGAATAATCATTATAGATCAATGAAATATTAATACGCTTATCTTTACGATATCACAAAATACATACAAATTCTCCTACTTTATTTGTTATCAGACCGCCACATCTTTCTTTTTACACATACATGTCCATATTACATATTCATTAACAAGTTTACTTTTACACCGAGTAAATAGCTGAGTATGTCTACTCGTAGATAAACCGTAAGACATTTTGAAATATTAGGCCGCGTTAATATTAGTAATGTTAATTATTTCAATTATATTTAAAATTCCCTCCCACATTTGTGACAGCATAATATTTAACACAATGATGCGGGGGCATTGATATATTCTATTAGATAGAGATGAGCTAACTTGTTTGTTGTTTATTAATCGATTTTTTATTGTTACAGGTATGGAGTTGACCTGCTTGGCTTTGTATGTTTTTTTTGTAATAAGTTCCTAGTCCATATGTACGTTACTAGTTCATATATGTATACTTGCTTATACCATATGTTAATGTATGTATATGCATTGTGTCTTGTAATTTGTAATTTTAATTATAATATTTTTTTGTTTTCGTATTTGTTGGCAGTTAATAATTTCTATAATAATTAGTACTCATAATTTACTTATTCACCCAGAGAATTTCGTAATACTCTCTCTACCTTCGTTGACTTGTCTTGGCAGATATGCTTGTAGTTAATAGACACTTACACGACAATGCGTTCTTTCTTCTAGTTTTCCCATTATGTAGATAAATAGACTTTACTACATAAATACCTAATTAAAATGGAGTTCTTAAAGCGGAACTAGCAACAAAAGCGATGCTCTGGCTTTAGTCTTATAAATTAAACGAACTTGTTAATTGTGTAAAATGGTTTTGTGTAACTAAGTGCTGTAGACGTCGCAACCAGAAGTAGCCTGTTTAGTTTATAGTAAAGACTTCTCTTAGTAAATAATACAAGTTAGGGGCCGAGGGCAGGCTTTCGCAAAGTTCTGTTTGCGCGTGTTCGCGCAATGTTGACAATGTTCTGCCTTCGCGGCCACTGTGCATCGTGACATCGAGTAAATATTAAGTGCGACAGGTTTTAAAATAGAAACTGATGGAGAAATCACTTGGCTCTGACTGTACACGCTTGACTTTTACTTTGAAATCTTTTAAACGCATACTGATACGTCGCAATGACAACCAAGTATAAATAAACGTTTGTGTTTACCAGTAGGCTGAGTAGGCTTATTACCTAGGACAGCATTTTTTTAGGAGCGGTAAATTAAAAGAAATGACAATTCTTAAAACAGCTTATTTTAGCTCTCAAACTATTGCTTGATATCTACCAATATTTTTAATATTTACGAAAGAAAAGAGAGCGAAATTAAGCTTAGAGCGAAAAAAAAAAATTCACAGCCTGTACGTATAAATCCGCCACAGTGTATAAATAATACGTCCACTTTTAAGAAATATGACAACCTCTACAGCATGTTACTTGTTGCTGTTCTGGTACAGAGAATTATTGTGTAAACATGAAGATAATATAGAAAACACTTATTTAAATTTACCTTTTAATTATATCAAATTAATTTTGTTGATATAAATTAAAATTTGAACATAAAAGCTTACAATTTGTGAAAAGGATACTTAATAATTAATACCATATTCTGTCGTCATTTTCTGTAGTATAATTTATTTTGTAAGCAGCTTCATGCTTTATACCACACAGCTGATAGTCAAAAAGGAACTAGTGTTTGATACTGTGTTCGCCGTTTCTAAAAAATACTAAATATGATTAAATGACCACAAATATTTTATGTAACTTATGTTAGGCAAAAGAACATATTTCTTCATTGCTATGGTCGTAGGTTGTTTGTGAAGCTGTGAATTATCCTTCTTTAAGTATTTTTATTCATAGTATAATAACCTCTTAAAAAGTAAAATTTTATATTGAAAGGTTAAATTTGATAGTACGCGCTAATAGTGGCTGGCAGTAAATGTGCGGTCAGTACGATCTTATTGCCTTATCGCTATCGGCCCGCAATCTGTATGTCTTGCTATTACGACGTTTATAGTACCACTAAGTGTTTTAGGTATTACCTTACTCTCGTTAACATATTCAAAGAATGCTTGTTGTCGGTAACCAAGAACAAATAGTTATCATGATAAAATATACTTTAGGATGGAAATTAGAGCTAAAAGGAAATACTAACTATCATAATAAATCGATATCGTTTCTGAATGGCGGTCCGAATCCACTGAGATTTTTTTTTTTAACTTCACGCTGTATCCCACACATAGCTGGGTAGGCAGAGGGAACATGAGTACCTAGTGTTAAGACACTCCGTTCTCTTACAACAATTCCGTTCCCCACTTTCCGCCAAATTGAGGCATTGCGTGTTGAGTGGCGGAACTCAACGCTGCGCTTTGCCTTGTTACCAAACCCAGGAAATGAAAATACTAACATTTCCTGGAGTGGGAATCGAACCCACATCCTGTCGTGTTTACAGTCGCACGCTTGTGCCTCTGCACCACAACAGGCGTTATTTGTATATCTAAATAAAAAAATGGTTGTTAATGTATAAAAAAAATCACAGTTTGTCAGTCAGTTTACATCTTTTATGAGTAGTTTAGAGGTATGAAAGTTTTATCCATGAGTGGCGATTCAAAACCCAACAATAATCGTGATTAGTTAAAATATATTTTTGAAGTTTTAAAGTAATAATCACTCACTTAGGAAACGAAAAACATACTTGGAAAACATATAAAACGCATAACTTAGCTGTCAGAATGCTTGGACGGTTTCCAAGAGGCGCGGGTTCGAGTCTCGCTGCGTTTTGTTTGTTTGCATTTTTAACACGTTTTCTAAATATGTTTTTAATTAAAACTAACTAACTAACAAAGAAACTGAAAGGGGCACGTAAAATTACTTTCACATTATTTTAGTCGTTCGAGTATATTAGGTTTATGCTAGCTTGACAAGATTATTATATTGATCTTTTTTTTTCAACTTCACGCTGTATCCCGCATGTAGCGGGGTAGGCAGAGGGAACCAGAGAACCTAGTGTTAAGACACTCCATTCTCTTTCAACAATTCCGTTCCCCACTTTCCGCCGAATTGAGGCATTGCGTGTTGAGTGGCGGCACTCAACGCCAATTATATTGATTGATTCATAAATACAAGTGAAGCTAATAAAAGCGGATTAAAAGTGTCAAGAATGTGCATTTATTTAACAATATGTGTATTTCAAATTACACAAGAAATAACAAAACAAGGAAATATATAATATGAGCTTTACACTTTGAGGTACAATTACGCTATGTCTACATGAATTTCCAACTTTAGTTAACGACTCTTCCTAGTACACCACGACAACGTAAACTAATTTTCATAAATTGATACGAAGGTTTAGGTAACATTTATATATGGGCTGTCGTAAAACAGGTTACCTTCCCATATGCATATATCGGTTTATATTAGAAGGATTTTAAGTTGTCAAGTAAACAACATAACCTATTTATTAAGTATGCTTAAGTATAATAAACTGTTATATGACTGAATGATGCTAAATACATTTATAGACAAATTACTATAGAGAAATTACTATTTGAAGTTATTTTAAATTTTTATTATAAAATAATATATTTTTCTATCCTAACAATTATTTTAAACAAGTATCCACATAATTAAAAAAAAATTAAGAATATTGTTCATGGAATGATCTAGCCAAGGAAAAGTTGTGAATAAAACTTTAAAGTTAATATTAATGTCAAATATCGTGACTTCTGCCATATGAAGCAATAGATAACAGAAAATAGGGTCCCAAAAACATATTTATCTATTAAATTAAACGTTTTGTTGATACACGGCCAATCTTTTATATATTTATGATCGCAATCATAGATAATAAAAACGAACATTTACGTTAGTAATGCGCTTGCGCAGTTAATCACTGTGGTTATAGTGTCCGCGAGGAGTTCACAACGGCACGGGTTCACCCACGCGCAGCCAAGTGGCGCCAAATGCTATCTATTTGTGTTCTACTTTGCGTTTCACAAATTATATTCGACGTATTTAAGCAATCCATTTCGATGATGGATATTTCCAATTCTATAAATTTCTAACTATCTACGTAATTAACGGTTATTGAAAAGGTAGTATCGTTATTATCTGTGCAATTAATTAAAAAGAAACTAAGAGGAAAACTGATGCTAAACTTATGGATATTTTTGTAAGAAATTCTTATATGAAAGAAT
The DNA here is from genome assembly GCA_033558755.1 of Philaethria dido. Taxonomy (NCBI): domain Eukaryota; kingdom Metazoa; phylum Arthropoda; class Insecta; order Lepidoptera; family Nymphalidae; genus Philaethria; species Philaethria dido. The sequence goes on from JAKGSA010000137.1 coordinate 378,562, forward strand.
AAAAGAAATTTTTGATTGAATTGTCACTGAATTTTAATACAGTACATAATTCTATTATTTGCCGTAGCTAACTATCTTAGTGAAGATTACATTTTAAGAAAGTACAACATCTAATACTACTAGTCATAGGTATCAATATAACTGAACCTTTTCCACTAAGCAATATAAATACTTTTATAGAATCTATCCTATTTATTACTAAAAACATATAAAGTCGTAATAAAATAAACTATATCATAAAAATACATAAATCATTTATAAATGTAGAATTTATACGTCATTGAATGTAATAGCTTTATAAGCAGATACAAAGCTGCGCTTACGGAAATTTACATCGGTTGTTCTCTAGAAATCGGGATAAGATCCGTTATAAATTGCAAAAAGGCGAAACCTTGCTTTAAGATCGTTTCCTTCTAGTATTTCACAATGCGATCTTGGAGTATTGTGAGTTCTGATCCATTGGATTTGAAGGCTTTCTTTGCACTTTCTTGACAGGATTTATATACTTTTATTCCCCCTCTGCATAGCCTGATCAGATGTCGTAATTCTATCGACAGGTTTATATCTATGATTGTTTATTGTTTATTTCTAGGGGCTTAAATAAGATGTCATATTATACTTTTACGTATATGGTTAGTATTCTATGTATGGCTCAGTAAGTCAGAAATGCGAACAACATTTCTTACTTTACGTAAAAAGCTTGCCCATAGTGTTGTTATAAGAAATATTCTCCAAATGTAAATTAATTATTTAGATTAACGTATATAGCAATACATTATAATAGTAGAGTTCTACACCTTTAAGTAACACTAACTGAATTATGCAAGTTTCGGCAATAAACAATTCTTTTTTTGTATATTATTATAATAGAAAAGAAAATTATGCACTGTGAATCTTCACAGGTAGACGCTCAGAAAATGCTAGAAAAATTCCATTAAAATTACAAACAAATGTACATTTACTTCCATAAAAGTGTAAAATAAACGTGAGGAGTGTGAGTCGTTACGCGTGATTACAGTTGAAAGTTCTGCAATGATATTATAAAAATATACTGCACCAGTTTCAGGATCAACCAGTAACTGTTTTTTTAAGTAAATTCTTTTGTCTGAAAGGAGATGACATTTTTTTTATTGTTATCACAATTCTCTACTTAACCACAAATATTAACAAAATTAAAATTGCGCTACCCAACTTGTAAAAAGGTAATTTTAACAAAGTACATTTTTACAAGTTGGGTAGCGCTACACAGCAAGCATCTTTAAATTGTCAGTAGGAAAGAACGGAGACAATCTATTAAAGAGTATCGATAAATTCTTCTTTTTCCTTTGATCCATTTAACAGAATATCTCTGCTTTTTCCTAATGCTTAAGTGGCGGAACTCAACGCCGCGTTTTGACTTGTTACTAAATCCAGGAAATGAAAAATTCCATTTCCTGGAGTGGGCATCGGACCCACAACCTGTCGCGTTTTCCATTGCACGCTTGTGCGACGGCGCCACGACAGGCGGATATACTTTATTTGATTTAAATTTTGAACAATGCTTATACAATTGAGCGAAGATAATGTGTTCTATTTTGATGTAGATTTATTTGATTCTTTAGATCTCTTCTTATGCTTCCTATAGCATAATTTTAGGATTTCTATATCCTTATAGGAAATTATTGTATAATATATTCTATATTTCCATTTTGTTATAAATATTACCTTTATTACAAGTACTTGAAATTATCGTTCGTATGTATAATATTATAGAAACTGGTGTATTTAAAAAAAAACATTATTATTCCAGTCCACATCTAAATTCCAAAGCCAAGTCCACCAATTTGAAATACAGGGTTAGTTGCGATCGTGTCTTATCTCGCCTAAGCTAGTTCATCCAATTGTAGAGCACCATAATGACTTAATACAATGCACGTACGGAAACTGCTCATGACTGAGAAGTCCATGGCATTTGCTACTTTGTCGTGAGGATTATACTTGCATATGAGGTTCTGCGCTTAAGTCGTAAGCGAAAGTCAAGAGATGCTTAAAATAGTTTCTACAATGTATTTGGACAAAAATTTTAAATGTTCGTTGCTTTAAAAATTTAACGATAATCATTAAATTTTATTTTACTTTGTGTTTCGTACTTTAATGTCGAAAATTAATATTAGTGGGAATTAACGTAAAATAACAATATTTTTTATTTAAACAATATATGTTTGTAATATACCTTACTAAACCTACATTTTCGTATTTTTACAGTAAAGGAACTGAAAAGTATATACCCGTATATAAAACAGCTATCATGTTAGTGAGTAAATTTCCACAGCAACGACAGTTTGCATAGTATATGTACCCTTATATACTTTATCTATATTAAAATCATAATTAATATGTGCGTAAGTAATGTTTGAATGTCCTTTAACTTAATTAAAGCAGTTAGTTTACCTTATCCAAGGATTGCAGCGTCAAAATGTTCGAAGTTAGTTGAAGTTATCTCTAAAGTTCAGCAATCTACCTCGTAGGTCGGGCCAATCTCTTTGAAAATGGCTGTCTAAGTAGCCCAAAGCAGTCTTGGTCTAACAGCTCACGAATGTTGATATGGAAATCCCTTGCAACTACAATTAACGTCTGCAATAGACGTTTATATTGACGTCAATATAATTATTACGTAAAAGCTTCTAGAAAAAAAATGTGCCTAAAATTGTGTTTGAAATCAGTTATCTTCCTTTCATGAAACGATATAACCAGCAAATGCTCCCCAAGCAAAAATTTTAAAATGCAATCTTTGCGGAAGCAAAAGATTAATGGCGTAAACGTTGTAAAGCGCAGCGGTGACACACCGAAAATGCTGTTGCTCGTATGCCGTAACAAAAACATTTATACGGTGAATTTCCTTCATTTACTCTGTAGGAATTAGAAAGCATTCATTTGGATCGCATAGAGGGTAGGCCACATGCAAGTCATTATGCGGACGATCATTGAGTTAATTACGCGGCCGTTACGAGAGCGGTAGTGTTGCAGAGTAGCGCGTTTCGTCGTAACCGATTTCACTTCACAATACTCAACTTAGGTTTGCTAACTTGGCTATTTATAATCGGTCTATATTAAGATACATTCATGTAACAGTTGGCTTTGAGAATTAGAAAAATATCAATCGATTTAGATCACTTTTATAGTAACAGATAAAAATAAGTTAGAATTTTAATCTTGTTCAGATATAGCTAGCTGTTTAAATAATTACTTCTATAGCTTTTAAATATATATTTAGCAGTATAATAGTCATATTTGATAATTAATAATCAAACATATAATATTTTAAAATAATAATTTTATATAAGCGCATGTAATTACGACTTACGGCGTATTTAATACGGCGAGTTATAACGATGAATATTGGGATTAAAATAAAAAGTAATTAATCGATATTCTATTTTCGTTTATATTCGTTACTATTTTTTGCTCAAAAAGTAAACTAAAAGGCAAAATACTATAACTAAAAAACGTAATACTCGCTAACACCATTATGATAGGAGGAAAGAGACACCCGGACGTGATGCATCAGTGTCCCGATTCGCTAACATAAAAGTTTTATATTTTAAGCTTTTAATAAAAATGTTGAAATGGAGAATAATTGATTATAGTAATTCAACGAGTTTGCATGTTTAAATGAAGATAAGAGGTTGTTGCATACCTCAGAACATGGCTAGGTAGCACAATCTTGGTGAGCGGATTTCGAGGGCGGGCGGGTGAATAAAGGTGAGATATATCGAGTTTTAAAGTCATAATATATATTAACCTTAATATATAGTAATTCTGCAATATGAATTATTTTAAATTTGTTTAAGAATTTTCAGAGTTGTTTTTTATGAAATTTTATTAATTCATAGTACGGTATTTACATTCATAGTATATACTATATAGTGGGGAACGGAAAACGGAATATGCGAGATACAACGTGAGGTTAAAAAAAATATATATACTATATGGAATACATGAAGTAAATTATAATTGTAGAGAGGCGGTCGTGCTGTAGAGGGACCGTGTCTGATTGTAAACGCGAGTGGTTTTGGATTCGATTTCCACTCGGCAGAACAATTATATTTGAGTTATTTTCTGCGACTTATAATGCTTTGAATTTCGGCGGAAAGAACAGAACGGAGTGTGACATTAGGTTCTATATATTATACAGAATTAAAGCGTGAATCTGAAAAAAAAAACCCTACCTATGTAAATTAGGGTCGGGTCGGTGCAGTTTTTGTAGTACTTTCAAAAATCAATAAACTTTTGGGTCGTTTCTTTTAAATATGAGTTAAATTAGAAATTCATAAACGAGTTTTTTATTATAACTCATACATGATAATATTGGCTCTAATTTTCACCATTTTTATAATCTTCAATGTTTTTGTCCCTTTTTGGTAAGCTGCTTTACTGACATTTCTTTGATATTTTTTTAATTTATACTACAAAAACTTTTTTTTATAATTAGCTAAAAATTTATAACAATATTTACTTACTTACTCGTAAATACTGTAAAATGTTTGTATATTAGATTGTAATATCAATATGATTCTGTATGATATTATAATATTATTAAAAATAATCATACAAGAAAATACTGTACACAGAAACCTTTAATACAACTGACCTTTTTAAAAGGCAGTCTTACAAATAAACCTCTTGAAAAGACGTGAAACTTAATCAAATCTTTTTAAACTTCATTTTAAAACCGTCAAGTAACATTTTAATTTAATCCCGTAGAGTATTACTTACTTTATTCGCTAAAGTTAAAAGATTACAATTTTACACGACTTTAGTTGACTGTAGCTATGTCTTTAAGAAGGAAAAGCGATAGTCTCTCGGTTCCAACTGATAACGGAATATTTGAACAGATACCGCGCGTTCATTGGCTTATTGCTCTCGGTCTGATGACTTCTTAAATGATTTCAGGGATTTTCGCCATATCCCCGCGACCGTTATTAACTGCAGTTATTTTGTAAAAGCCAAGTTTTATAGTGACTTTATAGTGTTATATATTAGGTCACTATACTCAATCTATTATTTTTATAGATGCTATGGTTGCACAGAGCGATAGCGTCAGGCTGTAAACCCTATTGATTGTGGGTACGAATCGGATTCGGCGGAATGATTATATTGAAATTATTTTCAATTCTCCATTCTCCATTGTCACAATGTCTTGAACTCGGGCAGAAAGAGGTGAACGGAGGGTCAACAGTAGGTTCTCTCTGACTAACACGCTCAAAACTCTGCTATGCGACATAAAGCGTGAAGCTGCTTTTTACTATTTTTATTTACTAGTGAGAATTTCGCATAAAAGGTTTTAATATTTTTTAAAATAATATGCGAACCAAACTGATTATGGTTGCTGTAAACATTTTATTGCTTTTTCTATTTACATTTATGGTGAATAATTATAACGACGTGAAAAATATACAAACAGCTTCGCTGAACTTGCATTAAGTTAAATTGCTTCTAGATTTTTAGTTTCCTTCTAACATTTTTGTAGTGCAAGATTTTATTTGGTATACTTATTTTAAAATTTATTTCTTTGAACATTTCATACTTTCGTCTAACATAAGGAAGACATACAGTCCTTATCGTTTCATGACACTTGGCTTGCTCTGAGCTAGAGAGCATCCATTAAAAGTTTAACCCGCACTCCCTTGTGATAGGTCACGTGACATAACCGTTGCCTGTAGACCAGACAAGCTTTAGAACTGTGAAGTAAACTAAATAAATTTTTAAGGATCCTCATACTAGTGGGATGTGCACACACACATATATAATAACTTATATGATATATGTATATAAGTATATGTACTCTTTCCTAAGATGTATTGTAAATTGTGTTTGTGTAAATAGAAATTGGCATAAAAATAATTTGACTGTCACTAAATACGTAAATACAGGACAAACAGAAAAACAGAACAATATGACAAATGTAGGACAGAAAACTATTTGCACTGAAAAAAAGTCCTAATTAAATTGTCACTAATTTAATATTTAATTTTTTTTTATTAAAATGCGTATTATTCTATAATTTCATATGTAAATGTTAAAAATGTTGTAATGTGTAGAGCGAAAAACTAAAAAACTTACAGAATAGATTCTTTCTGGCTGCAAAGATAAAACAACAATAATTTATTTGATAGTAAATAGTGTAATAAAGGCGACAGGGTGATTTCCACTGGTCCCCAGTAAGACTCTTGATATGTTACTGTTACGACGTTTTTCCCTTCGAAAATTACTTTGTACGCGTGAAATTCTGATAAGGAGTCTTTTACTATTGGGTATCCCGAAATCCGAACTCCAAAAATAGTCAATAACTATAAGCTTTTTCCTTTTATGTAAATCTCGACCAAAGCAAATCCGGTCGGTCTAGAAATTCTTTTTGTCATTTCTTGTTTCAAATCAAGGTCATTTTTGGGTTTCGAAAACCTAAGGGCGACAATAAGACTATACAGCTGAGCTTTCATCTTACACCCTCCAGTTTATTAGACTCTCGTATCTCTAAATCTTCGATGAAAATGTACTTGCTTAGTATATTGAAATTACATAATATAGTATATTTGATTTGTTGTTGATACAAAATATGTAAGAAATAGGTATCAAATGCTCTATAATATATACTAGCTTTTCGCCCGCGGCTTCGCCCGCGTGGAATTCGGTCATATCGCGCGGTATGGTAAGGAGTAGACTATAGTCTTTCCCAAGGTCTAAACTATTTGTTAAAAATGGTTAAGTGGTTTAGGTGTGAAAGTTGTAAACAGTTAAATAATCTAACATGATTTTATGTTTCCCAATAAGGAACTTCCATACAATCTTTCATCCTCTATTTCAACCCCTTCTACTATTTTTTCGCAATAAAAAGTATCCTATGTCCTTTCCCAAGTTCAGTTCTATCTTCATACCGAATTTTATCAAAATTGGTTCAGTGGTATAGCCGTGAAAGCGTAACAGACAGACAGACAGACTTACTTTCGCATTTATAATATTAGTAAGGATTATATTATATATACGTACGATAAAATTTTAAAATCTCATGTAAACGTTCGGCTCTCATAAAATATATATTTAACAACAATATATAATCAAATATATGGTTGTATATATATATGTATATGTAGTTATATAACCACACATGTAATTTATTTCAGAAATACCAAATATCATTGTGCCAAAAAGTAATAATGGTAATTGCCTTTATCAATCAATTACTTTTGTTAAATGAACGCCCAAAATATGAATGCATTTTACATATTTGTTTTATTCAAGACTTATGTCAAACATTATTGTACATACCACCCATGATTCACCATAATTAAAGAACTGAACTGAACATAATAAATTAAAAATTTAGCTTAAACTACCTAATGTTATTAAAATTATAATTGCTACATTAAAACATCTTTCCTATAACTATGAAAGATTAGTTGTTAAAACACAAACTCTTGAGTTCTTTATATCTTTATAGTATTATAGCTGGTCTAGTGTCAATGTCATAATAAGGTCAACAAGATGAAAGCTGAACACTGTCAGTCCACACGCCACGTGCCATGGTACAAGTGCTCATCTTGTTCTATTAATTCATACATAAGCGCTATTATATATATAGCAATGTATACATAGATATATTATAGATATTGACAATGGCTATATACATGATAGTGCAGATAAATGTTTACATTGCTTCGAAAAGCAGAACTTCTATTTGTGATGCGCATCTGTTAGTAACACTAGCAATTAATTGTCGTGTTCCTAAATATATTTTTTATTACATATGCGTTACTTAATAATTATTGAAAAATATATTTTTTTTAAATAAATGTGCGTTGAGTTTCGCCCCTCAGCACGCAATGCCTCAATCTGGAAAGTGGGGAACGGATTTGTTGAAAAAGAACGGAGTGTCTTAATACTAGGTTCTCAGATTCCCTCTGCCTACCTTGCTATATGCGGGATACAGCGTAAAGTTAAAAAAAATAAATAAATGTGCGGCATCAACGAAACATATGTAACGACCATTATTGTAAACAAAAAGGTAATTAGCTGTAATATTAAATTACAGCTAGGCTTACCTTGGTCACTATTCTACGAATAACTCGAAATATTGCTACATTTATTAATTGAAAACATTACTTTATTAAACGTTTCTTTATTTTATGTTATACAAAATAATTATCGGAGTAATTACAATCGTTAATATTTCTATAATCTTTTAATAAATGTTCGCTTTTTGTATATAATAAATTCGTTTCATGTCTCCCTCTGAGGGGACGGGGTTAGAATACAATTCCCCTCCGCCGCTGGGTAGCGTCCCGTAACAGGCGAGTATCCCAGTAGTTTGGTGGTAGCAGGTTCGTCCTCCGTCTGGTTCGCGGCATCATGTCAAAGACGAACCGCCAAATATCTTATGATGTGTTCCGGTTCAATAGCATGTAAGCCAGGTTTTCCCCTTTCCCACCCATCCTTTTCCCAAAATGTGGTGGTTCCGATAGCGGATCACTACATTGTCTTCCCTTCCATCTGTATTCTCTAGGTTAGCAACGCATATACAACATCTCTGGTGTTGTAGATGTTCATGGGCGAAGGCTCGGGAAGGATGGCTCGTTTGCCATCCGTTATCCATAAAAAAATATGTAAATATATAAACAATACGCGTAAGGTATTTTTATGAAACTCGTTCTTATATAAAATAATTATATTTTCAGCACCTGTAATGTTTAAGTGTCTACTTGAAACTTTTAAATTTGGAAAATTTTTGGCAGGATGCTTTTTAATAGCGGTATCACTTTAAAATGTGGTGATAAATACAAACACTGTATTTTTTTACTTTTACCTTGCGATGAAGGCGGATAAGGCCTAGTTTTTTTTTTCAGTACATATATTAATTGTACTGTTAGTTTAAGTACAGACTTTGGAAAATGAGTTACGGAGCCAAACTATAGTTTCATACAGCAATAATAGACGCTTTTTAACTGTACTGCTACAGTTTTAATATTATTAGCATTAACGTAATAGCGAGGAATGTCTGTCTTGTGACATTTTATTCCATTCTTGCTTTTTTTCTGGTTAAAGATATTAAATCTTGGGTGGCGGACTCAATAACACGTTTTGTTTAACCACATCAGACTGACAAATATATAAAACAGAAATATCTGTCCCAACTGCGTCATGTTAGCTTTTCGGACAACTTACGAGTATTTGCCTTGGATGTCAGTGTTAAGTGAAAGTTCAATATTAATTAATGATTTCTTTATGTTTAATGTGCTGCAATGTGGAGGCACCTTAGCAAAATAAGGACGGCGAACAGTTAACCTCAATATAGTCTATTGAATACATATACATAATAACATTGATAAATTTTCTTAGAAAATCTTAAACAAGTAAAGAAATAACGATCGCGGCTTCCTTTTGTCGTTCCTTACATAGTAGTCTTCTGAAATTAACTCAACATTAATTGTAACAATTATTGTAAATATGTTTCTCATTTGAATTTATTATTCTAACTCTATTAGGTACTACTTGCCTTTTGTTATCTTAGTAATATTAATGTTCAGTGTCTAAAAGTCGTAGCTTCAGGCGTATGTGGATTTTCAGAAACAATGTATGTTGAACATTCATTATGGTACACATAATTTAATAATTATGCTTTAGCTAGAAATGCAATAAAAGCTCGTTCAATTTCAAAGCAATTAACGCGCTGTTTATTTTAGAGACTACATTTTACTCGTTGTGTTCTCGAATTCACTTATTATAATTTGATATAAAATTAAAAGGTATTATTTTTGTTATCATTCAAAATATTATTGAATTTTCTTATTAATGTTATAAATTTTTAAGGTTTAAGGTTTAAAGACATTTATCCTCATTAAGACATACACATATCACTTACATGAGAACACAAAATGTACAAAAAAGTAAAAAGAAAGTACATTCGTTGCCGTACTTGCATTTGAAACAATAATAAATATAATTACCACCACTAATTTGCTAGCAAGTTACCACATTATAAAGTTTGCTTACTTAAACATACTTAGATAGATATGTTCTTTTTTACATATTGGTAAAGACGCGTTTTCAATACACTCAACGATTTAATATTTCTTATGTCTGAGGGTATGTATATATATAATATAACATTTTATGTGACTAACATGTGACAAACATTTCATTTCACAGAAAAAAAAAAACAATCTCGACATTTACTAAAAACAAAAAAGAAAATTCTGAAACAGCTAGGAAGGAATTTAAAATTGGAGTCTATTTCGTGTGTTTCGTTATAACTAAAAGGAAAGGTTGATAAATGACAAACGCTACAACTTGCCTCATCTGCTTGAGCGTGCACCAGTTTCATAACCAGGGGAGCACTTCCATCTCACTATGAATTACTAGCGAACTCATTAACCCATATGAGCTGCCGTACTTAGATTACTAGGCATTAACAATTAAATGAGGCGCGTGATATATTGTCGATTTTGAAACTATTACGGTATTTTGACTGTTTATACTCATGGTATAAATACCTGCTTTAATTGGATTTCTTGGTGTTGTTTCGTGTGGGTATGCATTTTTTTAAATGCAGAATCAAGTTTCTCATTTTGAAATATGATTCTTATGAGATTGTACGGTTCCACACGAAGTGAATTGTGTATTGTCGCTGTCCCATTAGGGGAAAATGAAAAACATAATTATTAATAATTAAATTATATGTGTAATAAATTGGAATATAATGAAGTAGATTAGTATTATATCTTTTTTTCTGTTATTAATTTTCTATGGAAATCGAATTCATGGACGACTCTTTATTTATATTTTTTATAAGATAGGTACTAACTTAGCATGATATCTGCCTATACCTGCGCATATTTAGCAAACTTCGATCTCATAAATAGGCCTCTAAATTATTCAATTAATTGCTTCCTCAGCTCCATTTCTGTAATGCTCGAGAAATAAGATAGGCCCTCTGAGTACCTGTTTTATACTTGCAGATTGTCAGCAATTTTAATAATTTACATGAGAATTAATTAACTCAGTCTCCTGACAATTGAGGTGTTTTGTAAAGCTCCAGTATTTTAACGTTTTTCCTGTATTTGGTCATAATATTACTTTGTAAGATATCTAATAAGCGTTTAGATTTAATAGATCTATAAAGTTAATGTAGTAAATACATGTTTTGTAATTAGTATGTTACTTTACGACGTCTTAACACTTCGAGTAATAATAATTATTATTATACATTTATATGTAGTTTAAAACATAAGTGAGGAAGTACTTATTTTCTAAGTCAGTGTAATAAAATTTCTTGTAAATATCTTCACATTGACAAAATTGAGTTAAAAATATTTAAATGAGACCAAAATGACTCTAATACTGTTGCGTAATATGTATATATATATTTTAACTTCAGAGAAGTTACCTAGAGTTAAGACACTCCGTTCTCTTTTAGCATTTCCGTTCCCCACTTTCCACCAAATTGAGGCATTGCGTGCTGAGTGGCGGGAGTCAACGCTGCGCTTTGTCTCATTACCAGAGCGAGGAAATAAAAATACTAAATATTGGTTTAGTAATTTCATTTCCTATAGTTGAAATCGAACCCCAACCTGTCGCGTTTAGGCCTTACACATATACATGCTTTACATTTTTATCCTTATACTCAATATTGTATATATTACTTGTTGTAAGAACGTATATTTCGCTGCGTCTTGGCATAACACAACGGCGTAACCCAACGCCGCATTTTCCATCACCAGTCCGGTGAAACGAAAATAATTTGAATATAATGATTCCCACGAGCGGAAATTAAGCGTTCGTGTATGCGGCCAAGCACATGTCCACTGGCCATGATAGTGTCAATTAGTGACGTTACTAAGACCACTTATAACTTGCTACATGCACAATTCTTTATGAAATAGAAAATTTGAACAATAAAGTACAATAATCCTTAAAGTCCTAGGTACATATTTGATGAGACAAAATAATGATCGGCTATTTTTATATTATACACGCTCTTTATGAACGGCCTCGATCAATCACTTTGAAATTAATGAAACAAACTTTTATAGATTTAATGAAGATATAAAAAGGTAAAGTAATCTACTTACGATTATTTTATATTGTTATTTAAATAAATTTGATGGTCATTTAATTTTATTTCTTAATAAACAAATATTGTATTATGATATTTATTTGCAAACCAGTAGATGCTCACGACTTCGGTAGGAAAATATGATCCTTGCGATACAGTTTACCAACCATTAACATTGCAACTTGCACCTAAAACCAGATTAGAGAAATGAGAACAATTTATAAATTATCATGTCCCAATTAAGTACCTCATGGGTATACAGTTGTCCCACTGCGCCGCGATGTCCCCAATGTCCAATGTTTTTATATGTCATTGATTATGTTGCTGGGTATGTTTGTGGGTATTTTAAAAAATATAACCACTAACAAGCTTAATAGAATTATAATTATCAGATTGTATTTTTGAATAGAAGGAATATAGTAATTCAAGTGAAACTTATGCAAAGCTCGAATCGTCAATAAATAAAAACTGTTTTTAATAAAAGCTCTGCGTGCAACGGGCGCGATCGCAGGCATATTGCATTCGAACGTATAAATTCACTAATACGCCTGAACTTGCACGATAAAGTCTAAAATCGCACAACTTATTTTACTACCGGAATAATTCTTGGGATTTTTGACAGCGCAATCGAAGTTTGCCGGTAGGCTTTGCCGTGCTTTAATTAAGAGCTGCTGTGAAACTCATACACCTACGTTAGAATATTACTGCGAGGGATTGTCGGTACTCAGTTACGGTCCATTACTATGACGCCGAAGATTCCTTTGTGAAGGACAATTCTGCAATAAACGTTATCTCGACTACCAAAAATACTACCACTAACATGTCGGAAATATTTTAGATGAAAGCGTTTCTGAAAATTACGTGTTATATTGTATAGTCTAAAATTATACGATATTATATTGTTCGCAATAACAAGATCAAGGTATTCTTTAAAGAATAAAATTATAAAAATTTTCGACGTCCACAACAAAATTATCACAATTATCAACTTAACGCAAATGTTCATTTAATGTAAACGAGCTGATAGAATTGGTCTGAAATTGGTTTGATTATACGAAATGAATCCCGTATAATCGACGGGTAGACGGCCGAGTTTACAAATCGTTTACAAAAAGGGGACGATTACAGTAATTCGGTGGAATCGCAACGTGCACAATCAGCTAAAAAGAAATGAAGTTTTTATCGCCTGTCCAAGGCTTGTGCCCAGGCCGTCTCTAACGAGCTCATTGGTAATTCAAATTGGCTGGACCGCCGCACCCTGTAATCAATAATATTAAATGTACGTGTTTCCTGAAACCGCGACTTCGAGACCACTGATCAAATTACGCTACTTCGAACATGACCGAGCCGCACTATTACGAAATGATATATTAAGCACTGGACGTAAGGGGAAGTATACTTTTGTAAATGGAGTTTTCATGAACGTTTTCGTTATCAATGTTTCTAATTTATTTACCTTGTGCTGCTAAAGTTCGGTTACGGCAAGACTTAAATCTGGCTTATTTAATAGAGCTCTTTATTGGCTTTGTTCCAGACTGAGACGTGGTTGAGCTAATAATTTAACGGCACTTTGACATGTTTTCAATTTTGAAAACACTTAATAAAGTAAGCTTCATGAGTCTAATATTAGCACAATTAGCAAAGCATTGCTGGCATTTGGTATATAATTTCAAGAGTAATATATTGTACTTAATAGCAGAATTAAAAAGTGACTAAAATATATATGTTTTAATAATATTACCATTCAGACTGTATAGTGGGCTGATTAGCGGAGCAACCACATCGCTAATGACGTGTTATCAAGCAATGCATTATTAATTGAGTTGCATTGGCGCCATTCCGCTAAAAGTATCTCAATATGCATTTCATATCAACTAGAATACATTACTGTAAAGTTACTAGGTAGTAACGAAACTCATCAAGTTTGTTATTGACGAGTAATTTTATATCTTGGTCCCATTTTTGCCGATCAACCTCTCGTTAAAAGGTGTAAATAGCTAAACTATGTTAAAGGGTTCTATCAAGTATTGCTTATTAACAAGTATAATGGAATTGTAAAATAGGTCTATTTATTATAAGATAACTTCAAAATAATATACAATTACATTTGCATATAACCTTTACTTATGCCTTGAACCAATAAATTAAGAAATTCTTAAGAAATATTTACTTCTCCAATTTTAAAAATATAATAAGATAAAATATAAAAAACCAGACGTACATCTTTTATTCACTTTTAAAAAAGTATTAACAAATAATTTTTAAGCATGAACGTTTCAACGTTTATACCAAATATACCAAAATACCGTACCCTAATTTACCGTGGACAAATATTAGTTATTGAAACTTTTATCTAAATCTGGCACAAGCTACAAACATAATATCAAAATATGCCGTTTGTACACAAAAGCCATTATATTTACAATATTCGCTATAGCTACTAATTATAATATAATTAATTTAATCTTTAATCTATTTACTTATTATCAAACATGAAATTTCATTCAAAAATCATTTCGTCACCAAAATTGTTAACACTATTTTGAGCGTAAAGATCATAAAAGCTGTTAGATTAATTAGCCATAATAGTTAAACGCACAAGCTATAATTAAACACATTGTTATAATGAAAATACAGTTATCGTACTTCAATTAATATCTGTACGGTTAATAGATGCACCGCAAATAAAGGTAACTGTACCACCACCTATAATCAAAATACAGCAGTTCTGCTTGGCTTCCCAGAGCGATGCCAAAAGCAATTATTAAGTATTATTCATTCAGTACATAATGCTCTCGATAGTATTCGTAGAAGACGCGAAGAAAATTGCACTAACTAATGATAGTATCGTTTCTTGAATACAAATTTGAGTCTTTCATCGCTGGGCAGTTGGCCTACGTATTACAGACGTGTAAGACTCGGTAAATTGAAATGGCGTTATGATTTATAACTGGACTTCGCGAACCAGTATTAGGGTCAGCTTCCTTCACGGACGTGACGTGAAATTAAACCCGGTCACTCTAAATTATAATATGTCTACTAAATATTCTTATTTTCACGTTATTGTGATATTTTGCCTAATGGGTGAAAAGAAGCTACTAGTATTAAGCATATGCATTTTTATACTTTCCACAAGCATACACATATTATGAAGTGATAGTACCTAGATGAATACAATAAATGACGATTACTTTGTTTGGTTTTGATTGATTTACCTTTCCTGATCAAATGATATTGATTAATCGAAATCTTCCGTATACTCTCAATATATTATATTAATACTATAATTAAAATTAAATTTTTAAAAGTATAAATTTATTATTTGCTCATCAGCTAAAACCAATTTAATATTTTGAACATAAAAAAGGTAAATATTTAAAATATTGGCTATAACGTCCGCCGCAAGTGTCTTTTATGTTATTCAAATTGCAGAAGCTAAAATATAGAATTTATTGGAAACCGTAATATATTTTTTAAAGCTTATGAAAATATAAATAATTATACCAGAAAGGAAATTCTAGAAAACTTTCAGACACTGATTCAATTTGTGTTAAGTGTTTCATTTATTGCAAAGTGATTACTGTTTTCATAGAAACATGTTATATAAATTTAAATTTTATAACTTATTTTTAAAGATTTAAAGCAAGACAGCGGCTACAGTGCAAAAAAATAAATAAATGTGTTCTCATTTAATTTGTTTTTTTTTGTACTACAGTACAGTACAGTACAGTACAGTAGTAATACGTTAGTTTTTCCGTAAAAAGAATATTTTTGTCTAAACAGGCCGTAATAACATAAGTGACTACTTATTTGTTATTATTGGGTCTAAGCTAAGACGTTATCAGGTGACCTGGATAAGTAAGACTTACAAAAAATTGTTCGTGATTTTTTAGTATAGGTATACTTAACCTAAAATCTTGGTATTAAATTTTGTATTTTTTTTAAATAAAACATCGTTTTTGTGCTTAAAAGAGTGTTTGATCATAAAATTTAGATTTGAGTTTCGAATAGGCTGAATAAATAAAAAAAATATAAGTCTCCTTAAGTCTTTATCGTTGTATCCTTGGCTTATAACAATAATTTAAGTTACAATAACTTAAGTTTACAACAGAATTATGATATATGGATATTATACTGGTAGAAAATATTGTTACATATGCAATATTTTTTACATATCCAATATTTGTTCATACAAAAATAGTAACATGGCCACGAGATGAGGCAAATAAATGAAGAGGCGCCCGTGAACATAGACTCACTTAAAAAGTCATATTTGGTTAATTAAGTTGCGGCCTGTTACCAAATGCTGACACAATAGAGAGGGCCTGAAACATTCTATTTAAATTTGTATTTGATTACATTGTATTCCAGCATATTACAAACTTTAAAAGTCCAATTTGTAGTAGTGTCAGAGTTATAAATTGCATACATTAAGAGAAAAAAGGCACGCTTCTTTCATTGACGTACTATATGTTGTTTTTTCCAATACTATTAGCTGCGTTATGATTTCTTTTATGATATTTTTCCATCATACTATGTATTGTATATAGATCCATAAATACATTTTTTATATTAGTCGCCAAATACGTTTTTTTTAATAATAATTTTGTATTTAACATTATTATATAAAAATAAATATCACTTCAGATAACTGGAATCATTTATTTAAATTAGTTTATACTTATTAATGTTAACCTCATTTGTTTCCTTCTCACTAAAATTTACTATATTATCAACTATACAATTAGGTAGGCAAAGTGAAAACTAGTTTTGTGCCACGTCTGTTCTTCACTTATGCATATTTTACAGAGAGCGTTGGTTCACCTAATATTTTACTTGAAATAACTAAACCAGGGATATTTTTATCAATATAAAAACTTTATTATTATTTTTATAAAGTCTTTTGAACTAACATACACATTTTTAATTTGTAAAAGAATCATTGAATATATATTTTTCAAGATTTTTAGTCTTTTTTTTTTATTTTAACCCAATGGGCTATTTAATATATAGTAGGGTTACGTAAATAAATACAACAACGTACTAGATATAAAATTACTTTGGTGATAACTGTAATTATGGCACACTACTTATTAAAAAATTGTTGCGTTGTCATTTTTGACGCTGAATCCGAGGCAATAAGCACTGTAATTATACAATAAATTGCTTTTCTATTCTACTTTTCCGCTTCCGCGCAAGTTATTGTTACTTTACTAGTGATGGGCAATTGCGTTGAGTCAATCTAAATCTAATAATGCAACTACCGATTTAAACCATTGAAGTGTGAATCTATTGGAATAGCGAAAGCCATATTCATATCATATGTTTGTGGAGTACTGACTGTTATATATACGTTATGCAAACCAGAATGTTTCGATGCAGTGCCCGTTGACCTGGTTGCTTTACAGCACCTTAATACCTTACCCACGTACAAGTATCTGGAGGAACTGTAAGCTGTTATTACACAAAAATTTATGGCCTGAATTGCTTCTAAGTTCCGAGTTCACCGTAAACAACAATGTAGAACTTGGCCTGTGTTTAGGAGGCTCCAACCTAATGTGACATACGATTTATGTAAAAGAAATCTACAGTATACAATTTTTAACTTAGTACGTTAGTTTGTGATGTTATATTGTGAAACTTTTTACGTGATAAATTAAACTATGCATCCTTACTAATATTATAAATGCGAAAGTAACTCTGTCTGTCTGTTACGCTTTCACGCCTAAACCACTGAACCGATTTTGATGAAATTCGGTATGAAGATAGAATTAAACTTGGGAAAGGACATAGGATACTTTTTATCGTGAAAAAATGATAGAGGGGATGAAATTTTGTAGGGAAGTTCCTTATTGTCAAACATAAAATCATGTAAGATTGTT
Organism: Philaethria dido; assembly: GCA_033558755.1. Taxonomy (NCBI): domain Eukaryota; kingdom Metazoa; phylum Arthropoda; class Insecta; order Lepidoptera; family Nymphalidae; genus Philaethria; species Philaethria dido. Next base: position 396,532 of record JAKGSA010000137.1, read on the forward strand.
TAACTGTTTACAACTTTGACACATAAACCACTTAACCAATTTTGACAAATAGTCTAGACCTTGGGAAAGACTATAGGATACTCCTTATCATATCGCGCGATATAACCGAATTTCACGCGGGCGAAGCCGCGGGCGGAAAGCTAGTTTAATATATTCGTAACTTGTTAGCATTACAGTATTTTTCAGTTCTTACCATAAAATGAACTTTATATACACTCTTCCAGCCATTATTACAATATACTATATGAAATGTCTTCTTTTACTTCGATAAACTTAAGGTTTTCTAAAAATTACTATTAATTTTATAAAAATGGCTCGTTAAAAACCCAATTCAAGTCAAAAGCACTTTTTGTCTGAAATTGGCTGTTTAGAATATTCTTATAAGAATTGCTTGTAATTAACAATTTTACTAAACTAAAAGTGGAAAGATTAAGGTAAATAGATACTAGATGTTTTGAAGAAAATTATTGTAATTAATTTAAAATTAAAAGTAAGTAAGCAAATATTTAAGTAGCTAAGGAATGAAAATATTTTTTTGAACATTTTTAACTCTCATTGTAATAAACCATCATTTTCATATGAATGCGTAATGTAACATAGTGAAGACAATATGAAGAATCGTAGAATATTCTTGCATTCAAATCGCTTATCAAATATTACAAATGTTTTGTTATCATTATTTAACCCATTACTAACATAGCAATCAACGGCTTAAGTGTAGTGAACACGCTATTTAACAATTAAGTATTCTAATCCTTCACGGAATATTCACGCGATGATATATTATGATGTACCTTTTGTCATTTTTCGAAGTCGTCATTAAATTTCTTTTACTCAAATTAACTTTTGCAACAGTCACAGATAAATATCTAGAAATTAAGTAGTTTTAGTTGAACCTAGTCAAGCATTGAATGGTCGAATGGTGTTGAATGAAAATGTCAATTTTGTCAGATATTTTTCTGGGTCTCCTTATAAAAAAAAACATTAAAAATACTGTTTAATATTATAAAGTATTTAAGAAAATGACAATATGTTGATTATAAAATTAATATTTGCATGTCATTATATATTAATTCCCAATAACAAATGATATAAAGTATAATAATAAAACAAATGAAAATCGATAGATTTATATAACGTTGGGTAAAACGTGGTGCATGATAGGCCAATGGAGGCTATAGCTCAGCTACGCCCTTTCTGCCGATTATTAATTGCACGAGAACAAAAGCAAATGACTAGATGGAGGTGATCCCGTGAGAGAGGGTCGACGTTATCCATTCAGCTTCCAGACGTCCATGTGAAAGAGAAATGTTCATTTAAGATAACAGAATTTATGTCTTTGATTTAGGTAAAGTTTTTACGTGGCGCTCTCGAACTACACTTCATAAATAGAAAAGGGTCGACGATTGACATTTTTGATCAGTTCGTTATTATTGCATGTTGGAGCCGTGTGCTGTTGTCACTATTCAGCTTCCATCGACCGTGCCGAATTGATATAGGATCCGGATAAACTCCAGAGCGCATTTACATATTGTTCGCTTTTCAACCCTTCTCTAACTGAAATATCACGATATGTCTATTAAACAAATTGAACCTTTTATTGAAGAGATTTTACATGTAACAAGTAATGACAGAGCCATAAAGTTAAATTTACAACGAAACGTTTAAAAATACATTTATCATACTCGAAATAAGGAAACACCCAATGCAAAATGATTACGTTCTTGTTGTCGTCACAATGTTCGTAGCACTGCAGCGGCAGTTAGGTAGTTTTATCTCACACAATTTCAATTTTTCATCTGCAGCTGTCAGCTTGGCGGCGGCAGATAAGTAACGTTCGCGTTCGCGTCGCGTCCCAGCAGAAAAGTTTGTTCGCCGCCAGTTTGTTCGCTCCACTTCCTTTTATAAACTTTTTGTATGAGTCGCTACCTACGCGATATCAATAATTCTTACTATTTGTGCTGTTTCTAAATCGATATTGGCTACCCACTTATTTAATAATGCCAAACACAGAAAATCTTTATTGAGTACACAAATAAAAAAAAAACTGAAAAAGGTTTTGAATTTTAAGTTTTTATTCATACTTCAGAACCTCGAGACTAAACGTATTTCAGAAATAAGAAAATGTTTAAATATATAAGTATGCTACCTTTATCCTTATTTAATATTATGACAATCTAAACAGTATAAATTAGAACACAAAAAAATAACAACTTATTTAATATTAATTAGAAGTTCAAAATTTTGTGAGTTATATTAAATATTTATCTATATCAAAGTTCTACAACTCTATCGGCATTGCTTTCTAACAAAATTTTCTCCGATCAGATATTGCCCGTTTAAAGTTATCGGATCGTTGTTTGTTTGTCTTGCGTTATTTTACGGACAGTTAATTAAAGCTGTAAGTTCTTAGTTTAACTTGGTCGAACTTTACACCGATAACAACATTAATGAAAACTTGTCTGGATTTGGGCAAGTGGCGGTGACAGAAGCGGAGGGCAGGGCGGGCGGGGCGCGTCGTAGTGCTTGCCAGTCCGCGCCGCGCTACGGTGACGTTACGTCGACGCTACGCGACTCTCCGACGATCGGGACCGCGAACCACATGTCATTAAGCGTTCAAATTATACCCGGCGTTTTCTCTATCTTATAATGGTTATAGAAACTACTAGCGTAACGAGAACAGTGTGATGAACGATTGTGTACAGTGTGTATATTGGATGTGTTTGTTTTTCATGTGTTAAGTCTAGTTTAGTTTATATGGGTGCATCGGTTGATCGCCCTATGCGGCTTGTTACTCACTTTCTATGATTAGTATGACCTAATTTATGTTACCGTTCTTATGCTAAATATTATGATGCTATCTTTGGTAAAGTTTTGGTACCGCAAAAATATAATAGATAGATCAATTTGAATTAAAACTTGTTATTATGTGTGAATATTAATTAAATATAAATTATATTGTAGTTTTTTATAGTTAAATATTTATACGCATAAAATACATATATGTTATAAGTATAGTACGTAAAAGTACGCTACGAAAATAAAAAAATAAGAATAATTTGTGAAAAGGTCACTAAATCTAATCTAAAAAAAGATGGAACTTAATTCATCTAATTGTATTACTACATGTAGATATTAATGGTTAATCGTATCATAACGTTAGTATTGTATTTCTTAATTTTATATGATATTCAGAGTAAAGCCAAAAAAAAAATTACAATAAATACAAAGATAATGATTATAAACGTATCTCATATTATATGTACGTCACAATAATTTAATAATGGATGTATATAATTATTTTCTTATTTATTTGATTTTTTCTATTTTGATCTCTTTAAAATCATTATTAGCAAGTTCTATCTATTACGACTGCAAATAAGTTTCCGCCACTTAACACGCAATTCAGCGGAAAGTGGGGAATTGTTGAAAGAGAATGGAGTGTCTTAACACTAGGGTTTCTGGTTCCCTCTGCCTACCCTGCTATATGCGGGTTACAGCGTGAAGTTAAAAAAAAAAGAACTTTTAGTCTCATTTAAAATCAAAATGTAGAGAGATCCCTCAGGAATCTCCAAAAGAAAAAAATCTATTGTCACGTATTGTACTTCACATTATCTATATATATTTCTTAAGAAAACATATTAACATGTATGTAATTTACTTTTATCCACTGAACATAAAGCCTTGATACATTTCGGAGCGAATAATGTCTAAATATTGTTATTTTTACTAATAAAATTATAATAACAGGATTACAAGTAAATTCAACGTAGCTACCACTTGAAGCACTGATAGGTGTATCGCGTACTCACAGAAGTTTCGTTCCATAACAAAGTTTAATATTCTATTATACCCGTAGTTTTTGTTTCAAAATTTCATAATGAAATAAAGTTATGCTCTTATTGTAACAGGTTTTGTAAAAGCCAGTAAAGTTTACAATTATCATAACTTCATATTCAATTTATGCTTGAGGGAAACGTATGTTTTAACAAAATAAATATGGAGATAATTTCTTGTATTAATATTTAAATATATTTAATTATAAATTTAGTCAGTTTATATTTCGCCTTAGCGGAAATTAAGTCTGCATTTTTTAAAAAATATGTTTGGTCTCTTGCCGACGTATCGATAAGGGACTAATGTGGGAATAACATTTGTCTAATTTTTTTGACATTCAACAAGAACAAGATAAGTTTCGTTTTATGAAAAACCTAATGATTAGTCATTTTATTCTAGAATTGTTACTTTCCCTCATCGACAATTTAATCCATTTTCTCTGCTGGTGACTCGGAACCGAAAAATGCGCTTTAAGAAATTAGATGAAGGAACATAAAATATTTAAAACATAAAAAAAATACAAATGAATACAAAATAAAATAAATATAAACTTGAACCATATAGTACGCGTTCAAATTTTTGTTTATATTTAAAATATAATATAAGGCTCAAAAATTATAAGAAATATATAAAACCAACCTCTAAAGCAATAATTTATTAGACGACAATTATTTCTCAAGTACTATTTATATTTATATTGTTTTATAGCTTCTCTGTACACTCGCACATAGCAGGGTAAACAGAGGAACCAGAGAACCTAGTGTTAAAACACTACGTTCTCTTTTTCAACAGTGGGGAATTACTATTTAACTTTCTGATAATAACTTCTTAACACTAGGTTCTCAGGTTCCCTTTGCCTACCCTGCTATATGCGGGATACAGCGTAAAGTTAAAAAAGAAAGAAAAAACTTCCCAGTAACAAAATGTATAATAAATATAATATTCAATTTACAATAATGCTACAATTGAAAATAGCTATTTATAGAAACAAACGCGCAAGGATAATAAAAATACTCCCTTTATGTCTAATAGGCGTTGGTTAAAAAGGTCCGTAATTACATTTCACACATTTTTGTCTCGCTTAATTTATTTAGAAATTTAATTGCAATGAATTTAAATTTCAAAACTTGAAAGCCTTGTAACGTTCATAAATATTGTTAAGTGGTAAGCGGTATATATGTATAAGTTAAATGGTAAGCGATATATATCAATTGAGTAGTTTTGCAGAGTGTAAATGTAGGTATACAATATACCATACTGTACATTGATTACCAAAAAAATGAAGGAAAAGACTAAAAGTGTCTTTTTTATAATTTCCTCCTTTCCTTTCCTTTTTTAAATTTTTTATAATTTGATTTTAAGCAAGATACGAAATATCTAAAGAAATTTAAGATTTAAACAATTTTCTCCCAAGAGTACCGCTCGTTTACACGCAAAGGCACAAACGCTACCTCTATGAGCTAAAAGTGGTGAATGAAGTAGTCATGAAATTCATCTGTCAAAATTGCAATATGTTCCATTTTGTGGAATAATATTTAAATGTATTAAAGCGTAATGTTAAGTATAAAAAAATAAAAATTGATGTCCACTGTTCTGAAAAATCAATTGCTCTTTTTTTAAATACATAATTTCTAACCCTTTCTAATGTTTACACATATTAACGTTAAAAATTTATTAAGTATTAAAAACTATATAACATACAATATGTAATTCGATTCTCTTCGATATAATTAGATTTGGTGAATGGGACTCCTACTCGCTGATCACTAAAAATACCTTATTGATATAACTCAATTTTACCTCTACGTAGGAGAACGACAATATGCGTTGCTATTATTACCGTTTATAGCTATAATATTGTACCATGTTGTTACCATATAAAGTTTTATGATATTTTTGGTATAATGTAAAAATATTTGAACTTTATATCGTAGTATAGATAGGGGAACGGGAGGTAGCCCCGGACACTGAAATGAAACGCAAATAAAAATAAATATACAGGATATTTCTGTGTTATTTCATATTTAATATTAAATTAGGAATTCCTTTATTTATATTAATCAAACTTTGAACTATTATAACACTTTTTTTAAGAAAATATTATATATTGCTTATAATAAGTTCTAGTATTTTGTCGTCAAAAAAATGGAGGAATGAACCCCGGATACTTTATTCAATGATGGATCATCCGCTTTTTGGCCTTGCTAACATAACAGTCAGCAAATATTCGATGAACACTATCTGCACAGGCACAGTCTTGGTATTTCTGACAGGGCAATCAATGTTTCATCAAATATGTCTTCCTGAACAATCTATTCAGTCTCTTTTTCTGTAAGAAAGATTTTGGATATTTTCATATGGTTTGAAAACTTTTTTAGCTCCGTCATGTTGTTGTATTTCTATTTGATCTTTTTAATTGCTTTTTTCTTCTGTTTTCCTTCACTTTTTTATATGGTGAAGATCTTATAATCTCGGTTTTTTGAACTTTCACGGCCGCGTGAATCATATCATATGAGAGAGATGATATCATATGATATGGTACATCATATCTGTCTTTTACTCGTCTCGCTGAAAATTTAATTTTATCGTACTTATTTTGCTGGTAAATGTTTCTGTCATTTGACGTATAGTGTGTTTGTAAGTAGATATTGTGGTACTAATTGAAGTACTCTTCATAAATAAGCAAAATTACATTAAATTTCAATTTGAAGAAAAGTAAGAACTGTGTTCGGGGGTGCCCAACATCATAGTGTCCGGGGCTACCCGCATCATGCAACATTTTTAAACCCGGTGCTCCAAATGTACAAGATTTATTATAAATACTATTATAATCCTTAAATATATAAAATTTGCTAAAACCCTAAATAGCAGGCGAGTAAAAAATATGAATTTTGACGGAAGCGACGATTTTTTATAGGCGAAAAAAAAAAAACATTCTCTTATGGCTAATTGACCCAGCATCCGCGCCGCGATCAAACTACATTTGTTTCTACTCTAAAAAAGGTATCTTTACAATAACTCTTTGTCCTAAGCAATGGGTTTAGTTTCTTAGAAACTGAAATGTCCGGGGCTACCCGCCGTCCGGGGCTACCCGCCGTCGGGGCTACCTGCCGTTCCCCTACATACTATCTATGTTTTTAGCTTATTTTATTGTATTCCTTTATTGATTTACGATTAAGTGAGTTATAATGGTTTACGTTATTACATAATAGTAATTGCCATACCTAACCATATTAACCTGCACTTTACGTGACAATGAGCCAAAAAATTAAAATATATACATCGATTTGTTTTACGAATCAGTTCATGTTTTAAATTACTTGTAATTTATATTATCTGATAAATATTAATCATAAGCAAATTTTATTCTTGTATTTTATAAGTATAATAGTAGGTATACTTAAAAAAACCATATTATAATAACCATATTATAACTATATATTTAATATATAAGTACTTTACCTCACATTGTATTTAATGTGAAACAATCCTGAACAATACAAACAGGAGAATTACACAAAGTTTACTATTGAATTATACCATACGCGGTTCACACGATAAGTTACTACGTGGTTATTTAAATGTTTAGGCTATTTGCATACATTTCACGTTCAGGTGCTGGCTACCGATCGTTCTACACACGATCCGGACCATTCTGCCGAAACTGCTGAATACTGCGTTATTCCCCTACTTTATTGACTTAGCGACGCCCACTATTCTTGCTCATGCTAATATTGCTGACTAATATAATAGGGGACACTTTTGAATCTTTTTACCTTATATATGGAATAAATCTAAAAAATGTTTATATAATAGATAAAATTGTTTGCGTCAGATTTCGATTTCGCAAATGAATTTTTAACGTAGGCTACGTTTAGTTATTCTGTAATATAAAGTAAGAATCTAATTTATAAATGTTCGGATATATATAGGTATATGCACAATAAATACGTAATACGAGTACATACCTACAATGTTTTCAACATATTGAAAAAAAGTGCGTTCCCTGCGTGTTATCTATACGCGCATTTTTCATATATAAATGCTTAGCTCATCATAATACCGTAATAACAAAAATAAATACTAAGAACCATCATTTAATAAAGACTCGTCCCTTTATTATTTATTTTATTATCATGTCTTTTAAGAGGTGATAATAATATATCCTATAAAAGATAAAAGTTACAATCATTAACACCACAGTATTTTAATAATGGTTCCCGGTTAGTGAGCCATTTTTGTTTTAAAAATTCATTAAACCTGAAATTCGACTAGTTAATTTAACTGACTCATAGCGTTTACAATCGTTATCTATAATTATTTTACGTACACTTGTAATTCCTTATTTTAAAATAGTAATAAGAGAGTAACAATCCATAAGTTTAAGTGTGATTCTAATCACTTAATATATATAGTTATAGATTATATATAAATGTATATTTTTTAATAATACTAAATATTAAAATATTATTTATCCACATAAGCTATAAGTACTTTGGATTCGTCAGTTAACATAAAAAGTCAGTATTGTCAGTCCCAAAGGAAACTATCATATTAATATATTATTATACATAATATTTATTAGTCATATTACTTAATATAAATAATTCTAAAAATCTGGGTACATTTTCTTTGTTTTTGGTGTTACCGCTTAAGTTCAACTTAAGTTTAGCGGTCGGGCAAAACTATTCAAGTTTTAAAGTTTTTCGCCGCGCATTCAATTAGTTTTATAGTGCAAAGAAAGCGCTTTAATAAAAAATAAAGCAGGTGAAAGTAAGATTAACTACTATAAAAAAGAGTTAAAAAATAAAATTGTTGCAAATTTTGCAGTTTACACAGGAAAAATTCAACAAAGAAGAAAAGAAGATCTGAATATTTTTCTATTAATTTCTAGGCTATTTTAAATTTTATAGAAAGAAATCAGGTAGTTTGTGCGCTATTGGACTAGAATACACAACACGTGCCTTTATAACACAGATGATACTAGTATATATATTTATAAGTATATACAATGTACCTATATTTTTAATAATTTGAAAATACCTGCCTAAAAGACGTAGTTTTTTTCTCAAATCATTATAACTGTTACTGACATCTTTCTTTCAACTGTTCACTGCTGCCAAATATTTTAAAACACCTTAATAAAAAGATTAACTGCTATCTGGAATTTTGTTACTATTGATGATATTAAACTGGCTAGTTTACCAGCTTTAAATATTAATCCATATAATTTATTTATATATTTTTCATTTTTACGTTGTATCCCACACATAATAGGGTAGGCAGAAGACACCTAAAAACCTAGTGTTAAGAGACTCCGTTCTGTTATGATTTCCGTTCCCCACTTTTCGCTGAATTGAGGCTTTGCGTGCTGAGTGGCAGAACTAAACGCCGTACTTTGCGTTGTTACGAGGGAGGTAATGAAAATATTAAATATTGATTATTATAAATATTCAATATTTTCATTTCCAGGAGTGGGAGTCGAACCCACCACCTGTTCAGATTACAATTAAGTGTTTGTAATAAAGAAATAATTTCGAATTGTAACACAAAGCGTGTATAGCGGATCAAAGTACTTAGATATAACAGTAGAAAGTGGAATAACACACATGTTCCTTAATTCTTTCTTTATTTACACAGTACACGGTCTGTACACTACGCTACAAGTTTCGAGAAATACTAGTTACCACATAATACTAGTACTCATAGAATGGAAGTGACTTAACACAAGCTATTGCAATTTCTTGGAAATAATAAGGGATCTTGGAAAAAGTTTTTAATAAAATCTGAAATTATTGAAATTTTGAATTCGGTCACTTTCATTTTAAGGATGCAAATTCGTCGACTTGAAAATAATTATATTTTTTCATTAAAACGCCTTCAATATTGTTTGTAAAAATAAGTTAAGCTATTAATTAGCGTATTTTGTTTTTAAAATAAAGATCAAACGTATATATAAAATTAAAAAAGCACAGTTAAATTTTTAAATTTAAAAATTTAGAAATATTTGACAATATCTATTAAATAAATTGAAGTAGTAGACTACTACATTTTTTATAACTGTATAATATTAAATTAATATATTTTCATTGTTATAACTATATAACAATGAAAAGTATGATTATATCGCCCATTATACTGCTCATTGTTGTAGCTAGAAATATTTTAATTTGAAAACATTTTAAAGTACATATAGGTTATATCTAAAGAATATCAAAATATAAATTACACTGCATACCAAATCCACAAAAAGCGTGAAACATGCAAACAAAAGTTAGAAAATAGCACTCACGGTAAATAGACGACGGTTTTACATGCCTTTTTTGTTCGAGAATCTAGACTTTCAAGACGTGTATTACGTGGCGTGGTCGACCTGCATTGGGCTTTTAAATCTTGGACTTTTTAAATCGTACATGTTAATATCTATTTATACTTACAGTATTAGTTATATAGAATACATCAAATATTTTTTTATAAATCAACTAAGCAACTTGCTTTAGTAAAATTTTGTTTATAGTATCATAAAAGCATTATATAAATATATTTTTAAAATATGGATGTTTAGATAGCTAGATGAATGCTACTCTATCGAACAAACACACGTATAAACAATTAAGATACAATAGACAAGCAGAAATTTATTGAATTAACGCGAAGAATTCAGGAAATTCGGAAATTAGTGTTCAATAACTTTTCATTAATGCTTAAACCTAATGTATATCTTTTTATTTCTTTCTGGCTAATACATAATAGAACATAAAATTATATTGAAATGAGCTTTATAAATATAAGCCAAAATATCCGTAACTGTAACAAAATTACAATAGTCCATGATTTACTCACTACCTAATATTTATATGTGATGTTTGTTAGTAATCTTGACGAAGTTATGTGCAATCAGGAAAAAATAACTCACAAAAATTAGATTTATCTCCAAACAACTCACTAAGAAAAGTTTGTTTACTCACGTTGCTACTTCCTTGTCTACCTTATCCGGTAGCGAGTGATGAAAGGGGCGCTTCTCCTAACACAAAAGATAAATACCACCGCTGAACAAGAGGAGTAATTGAGATAAACAGATGTGTCTACTCTATAACTTTCTGCCTCCAAATGTAACATATAACAAAATCAACAAAGTTTGTCTACCAACTTATCTTTTCTTTACCAACGGCCCTATTTCACAATATTACACGAAACCTTTCATCGATGTTTGTAAAATACCCAAATCTAATCCGCTTTGACGTTGATAGCATCATAATATTTATCTTTATGTTTGGAAAATATTTATTTTTATAGTACGAGTGATGTCGTCCTTAGTAAAAATTACTTCAAATGTTGCGAATAAAGACTGAAGATGAACAGGTCGGGCTACGAATATACCGTGCCTGTATCTACAACGTACTATGCCACAAATTCAAGGCCACCCCAATATGAACGGGGATATGGACAGCTTGCGCCGGTGCCGCTTTACAGTCCCTCTTCACATCCACTCTCTAACTATGCAGATGTATATGAAGGAAATAATGACACTACACTGCGAGCAGAGGAGAGGCATTGGTATATAGAGAACCATAAAAATTTACAAAGTAATTATAGCACTAGCCATGATACCCCATCTGAAGATATTAAAGTTAAGAAAGAAGAGGAGAAGAAAACTGATGTTCAAGTCACGAGATCAGATGCAACACAAGTACGACAAAGGAGAAAAGAGGATCGTTGTTCATGTGAATGTTGGCCTACTTCAGACAATAATGGAATCCAAGAAACTAGTGGGAATGATACAACGAGATCTCTATCAGGGGTGGACATGGTAGCATCTTATGGAGTGTATGGGACTTCACAAGATGAGGATCATTCGGGATTTGCGCGTATTACTGAAAAAAATGCTACGTTTAGCCAAAGAAATGACACTCCTGTACAGGGTGTAATAGTTAATCAACAAGGAAACAGTGCCGTAGTAAGATCAACGAGTTCTTCAGATTCATCATGCAGCAAGTGCTGTCGATGGTCAACTAATGAACCAGCTCAAGCAAATTCTGAAGATTACTGCTGGATTCATTATTGCAGACCAGCGCTTATAGTATTATTGCTATTATTTTTTCTAGTATTGTTGGGAGTTTCAACAGGGTTCTTATTGACAAATAATTGTAAGTATTATTATCCTTCTATAATAAGTTTAATTACGACAGTAATATTTACATACATATTATTAGTATAAAATATTTGTTTTTGTAAGGCTTCTAATGGATTCCAAGCTCAAATAATACATAATTGGTTTTAGAATTATTAATCTATATTGAGTGACATTATAAAATAGATATTTCTAAGAAAACTGCAATAAAAATAGCCCATATTATTGTTATTACAAATAATTAGTGTAGTCTGTGAAACCTAACAATGGTCCACATAACGGTTCTTGTTCTAATTAATAAAAGAAAATACTACCTGTATTTTTGTAATGAAAAGATACTAATGGCATTCGTCTGTCAAACCTGTCTTCGAGAGAGCGATGGCCCCACAAAAAATATTACGACGAATCGTTATTTATTATTTACTAGCTGTATCCCGCGACTTCGTTGGCGTAGCTAAAAACTCGTTTTTTCCAACTGGAAAAAACAATAACTATCGTAGGAATACTGGAATTTGGAATTTTTTTCCATAACTAGAAAAACCGAGATTCGGAGCCTTCATTCCTAACTAATCCCTACACGTTTAAATTTTATTAAACTTTATTTGAACTAAGTACGTACGCTATATTAATTTTCTTACTTTAATAAATATACCTACAATGTGATAGAATTTTTAAGTTAACTTAGCCTATTAAGGACATCATAAATATGAAAAAGCTTAAATCGTGCATTGCTAAAGCAATATAAATGATAAGTGCCGTTTGTATGGCCTACGCCCTTAATTCACAGTTGATTCTGTTGAAATGAAATAGTGAGGTGAACGAGTGTGGGGAGCGGGTATGGGGAGCAGCGTTCCGCTCGTTTTTCTCTCTGACAGAACATTTATTTTAGTGGCACTTTGGCTGCCACGTAGGGGATTTTCAAATTGCAATGAAACTATTGATGAAATTTAAATATTAATCTGCAAACAAATTTCAATCTATTTTGTATACAACATTCAAGCTAAAATAGACTTTTATGTTTAGACCATCAATTTAGGGTGAATAGGAAATATATTTAGCTGAACGGAATTTATAAAGAGTATTTACGTTTCCTGTGTTTATAGTTGTTAAATAAAATATGATAAACATATGTACTGACGTGACGTTGATGTCCTTATTTTTATAAGCTGCTATATATTACTGTTAGAGTTTGGGTATTCCTCGAATATGTGAAAAAGTCTTAATGGTTAAGTGTATAATTAGTGCACTCTAGGATTAAACATCGATATTTTAAAATTAATTTAATTTAAAGTTGAAGGTAAAATCAATTTCATTTAAATTTGATATACGAGACTTTGTAAATGTGTTTATAAAACATTTTGTATTAAAGAATATTAACAATAGAACATATTTTATAACACGTAATCAAGTCTTGTTATCGAGTTTTATAAAGTAGGTTACAGTGATATTTGATTCATTTGTAATGAAACCTTATAGTATCTCGAGTTATTTGTTACGGTAGTGCTAGAAGATGTACGTAACATTTTGTAGGGAATTAAAAAAGTGTCAAATATCTTTGATAGCAGGTACATATGTATATATTTTTTTCCGTATAGCAGGCTAGTCAATACCTAGTGTCGAAATATTCCGTCCTTCGTTTACCAGACAAATGCGAGACATAAGTAAAATACTGACCTTCAATATTATGATGTTAATGTTTGACATAAATGTTGAAGCTGATGCTCACTCAGGATATTAATGACTGTTAAAACCTCATTGCAATAAATTTTAAAAGAAAATTTTTGGATCCCTTATCGGTTTTTCTCAGTAGATGTGCCCTCGGGTCGGTGGTAGCTTCCAGTAAGACTGGCATTTTTATATTAATTGACAAAAAAGTGTTTGTAATAGCCCATTTGAATAAATAATGTACGATTTTGATAAACAGGTTAAGGTTTTACTGTAAAAGTGACAGTATAGAGGTTCTATCTCCATTTGGATTGTTTATAATAAAATTTATTTTTTTCTAAGTCCAGCCACTTAAAGCACGCTAACAGGTTACGTCAACTAACAGTGCGGTAATGTCTCCTCAAAATGTGAGGAGAGTGGAGAACGGAGTCTTTATATGTTTTATTTCCCTTCGCATCTTCTTCGAAATGTTGGCTGCGTTTTAAGATATCAACATCTACATTTAATAAAATTCATCATTCCCTACATTTTAATATAACATGCAAAGTCGTAATTTTTGAAGACGTTGCGGTTCTGTATTACGTAAACGTAGGCTCACTTTGTTACGATGGAATGAAATTGTCAAGAGGGTTTAACTCCATTCGATGGACTGTTGAAAAAGTAGAAACGGTTCGTGTAAATTTTTCTTTATTTTTCCTGAGAATTAATTTCTGCCAGTGCTCGGGGACTGATTCACGGGTCACGTTCAACTTTAGCTTTGGAGCGAATGGCTAATCGATCGATTAATTTTCACGCTGTTCGAGCACAAAATTCTTGTGGAATATATGAACCGATTTGAAATATTTAGTTCACTAACTTCAATCTATGGTTACATATTACTGCAGTCTTCTAGATGGATGAGTTAGTATTGTTTGAAAAAAAATGCTTGCTTCTGAATGATATTGAAGCAGGTGTTATCTATGGTCGTGATAGATATTTTAACGGAACAAAATAAAAATACTAACGATTTATTTAATTTAATGGAATTAAAATATACGTATAATGCTATTTTACTGCTTTTTACTTTAAGTCAATAAACTTAACAGTTTCTAATTTCTTTGTTTAAGGCAACAAGCTACGAGCTTAGAAAAGTAATCCTGTATATTTGTTCTCTTTCGCCTTAATGGATTAAGTCGTTTAAATCCATTCAATATCTTGTCTCTTTCTTAGAAAACGTTAAGTTTAAAGTAGAAGGCTTAGACTTATAAAGAGTGGCACATAATGAAATCTTGTAAATGCATATTATATGTTTTAGGTTTATGCTTACGTTACTGTAATATTTTATATATTTTCAGCATGAATATAAATGAAGGTTTCAAAATAATATTTTGTTTCAATTTCAATTATGATATAAATTTAATTGCATTATATGGAATGAATAAACATTCTAGAGAGAACGAACAGAGATTTTACCATAGATATCTTACGTGGAAATGAAGCACATAACCATAGCGCATAATAAAACATTTCTAAATGCGCTGACAATTGTCTCAACGGGAATATTATCACTTATTACTTATTGAAATAATAGAATTAAGTTTATTTTTGGGTCATTAATAAATGGTGATGTTTGAAAGTAAATCTTTTAAATCACGCACGTTGCCACGCTTGTGTCCTGTACAATGAAATAATTGAGTATAAAGCTATAACTTATACAATAATCAAAATGACTAACGGTTACTTAACACGAAGGTTTCCACTCTAATGTATAAAGACCGGTTGCTGTTTATTATAACAGTAGGGATAGGTATAGTCCCAGGATAGACATAAATTTGTCGCTTCTTTTTGGTGTGGATAAGCTGTCAAAAAATTTTCTTCCTGAATACTGAATACGAAGTTTTTGTCTATATATTTATTTTATTTATTTCTTTATATTTGTTATTGTTGCCATTATAGCTCTCTATAAAAAGAACACCGTTGATTACAGTTCTAATAGCGGTCTTTAACATGATATTATAGCATTTTTTTTAGTTAATTAATTTTATGTCAATCCATAATTATATTTTCTTTGTTGAATGTAAAATAAACTATACTTATCTTTGATAATTGTCAATATAAGATTTTTTCTGCGCAGGAGACATAATTTTAGATATGGATATGTTAACTTATAATAGCAGGGTATCTTGATACTACTCTAAATGTATTTTTTATGAACGTTTTTATTACATTGATGATTATTATTAATATATCAGAATTTAAATCAAATCAAAGGGAGCTAACTATCTCAAGATAGAGATCGCACTTTGGCTAGCTGGTGCGTGATTGCGCTTGACACCCGTAATATCCGGTAGCTGCCCACCGATGATATCAATTTCAATTTGTTGCGGCGCTGTACCGGCCGCCTCGATTCCTTGTAAATCGATATCACTTCAGTTTCCTGTTGCGTCCCTACCGGATTTAATCTCGGACTCGATTGAAATGCACTCTATCCGCTATCTGGTAAATTTTCCTCTTTTCAGTTTATTAATTATTGAAATGCTTATCACTATACCTATTTTATGACCATTTAATATATATAACTAGAGTATTATTATTATGTAAAACTTATGTTATACATTTACATAATCCTTGTAACTTATGAATAATCATGTAATGTGGGTCACTACCGTCACATTACTACAAGTATTAAAATGAACACATAATGATATTTAAGAAATTTCGTTTACATTAGTCGAAAATATGAAACCAGAAACATTGAAATTCAATTTTGTATGTATTAAAAAATATTTGCGGTTATCTACAAAACATTAGGTACGCTAGATAAGGTTTAGTTTTTTTGGCAGACGAACAAAACTTTTTAGATTGCATAGCTACAGTTTCGAACGTGGAATTGAGTTTGATATTTGCATAACGTTTTTTCGAACCTTAGTTACGTGCCATGAGAGTCCATGCCAGTTCTCCGTCTAACATTGTGCAGCGATCGGATTCGTTTAACACGTGACTGGGCACCGGTCGTAGTTTAATGGCCTCGTATATGTAAAGGACAGGCGCGGTACGTCCAACCAATTTGCAATAAAACAATATGGCATCCCAGCACACCCTGGCCTGTGACCGCGCGTTTTGCCAGCCTCTTGTATTTTATATTTATCCGGACTGCGAACCCATTAGGCGCGACCTCTTTATGTCACATTTCAAAATGTTATTTTCCTTGCCTAAAGTGAAATTAATCCATGTAGATGGAAAACACCAGGGTTATTTTTGTTGGTACGAAGTAATTGCTTTGATTAGTTACTAATTATATTAGAAAAATTGAAGGATTTGTGTCTTGTTTACTGTACTTTTTTCCTGATGTAAATATGTATAGCACAGGTTGTTTTAGGTGTCCAATTATTATGGATCATTTGTAATTCGTACCTTATTCTGTGTCAGATCGCAAATTCGAATTTATAATGTCAAAATATATGGCATTTAGTACCACTTAAAATTATTGAAGCAGACAACGAGTAAAGTTAAAACGCTGCGGTGTGTATGGACTGGCTTAATAATTAGATTATTGTGGTTTCTGCTCTAAATAACAATCCGAATGGTTTTACAAATGAACTGCTCGACATTGTATTTTAAATAATACTACATAGAACTATTTAAAGTTTGTACATAATTTTTTCTATAGTTTTATGTATGTACTTTTTTGAAAAAGGATAAAAGAATCAGTTTTTGTATGAGTGTACGATACGACAAGGAATATAAATAAACGGCTCTATTGTTTGTAGTATGATATAAATAATAATATTAATATTAGTCCTTCTATTGTTACAGATCTACATTATCAGCCACGACCTCCAGCTCCAGAAGGTAAGTTTCTATAAATTTCATAGACTACCAACTTTTCGTAAATTTATTTTTAAAGTTAACATTGCATGCATATAGTTGTAATTAGCCGGGGCTGCTTGGTATCCTATGACAATAATCTTAGAGTATAAGGAGTAGCTATAAAATATCACGTTCAAATTTACTTATAAATAATATCGTTCCTGCATCATCTCAGTAGATTATAATTCCTATTTCTTTTTTGATCCTTCTAGAATATACTTCCAAAGTTTATCTCTAAACGTGGATGACGATCTCTTCGTACTGATAATTCCGATATCTGCTTTTGCATATAAAATTTGCCATTAATAACACGTATGCATACGTAAAATGCACTAAAATACAGCGTGAAATTATGAAATATTAATGTTTAAACTTATTTATTGGTGTAATAATAGTTGGAATACATTATATCATAAAAAATAAATTTTAGATACATCATTATTCACAGTAATATCTCTAGTTTTTTTTTTATACCACGACTGTGGCAACAAGGCACACGGCCCACCTGATGGTAAGTGGTTACCGTGGCCTATGGACGCTTGCAACACCAGGGGCATCACTTACGCGTTGCCGACCCTTCAAAAACCTATTTATTCCCCTTTTGAAGAACCCCATATTGTAGCCCTCTGGGAAAACCTCGGCAGGGAGATCATTCCACAATTGGAGAGTCCGCAGAAGAAAGTTCCTTTGAAATCGAACTGTTCGGGACCATTTAGGCTCCAAAGTGTGAGCATGAACTCCCTGTCGATGGCGAGCGGTGCGATGGTGAAAAGTAGCCGTGGGCATCATGTCAAACAATTCTTCAGAACACAACCCATTATAAAAGCGGTAGAACACGCACAAGGAAGCAAAGTCTCTCCTTAGACTTAAGTGCTCGATACCGCTTGTATCTCTAGTATCTTTACTGACCAAACGTTTTTAGTTATTTCAAAGTTCGACCCTCATATAACTGTAATTTATATTTCGCATAGATATATCATTTTTATACTTGACTTGGTAAGCATTATTTGGAAAGGACAGACAGCTTAGATCACGACTTCAGCTTTTAAGATTGTCCCACTCTACTGAATTTGATTTTCCTTTTGTCGAGTAAGTATTCTATTAACATAAATGCTAGGCTATTTTCTGATGGCGAATACGTTAGTTAAGGTTCTATTTATATGAGGCAACGATTTAGCTTCAATAGATAGTAGGGAATATAAAAGAAAATGTTTATAAAATTTTACTATGATATATTAAATAACATAATCAAAATTATTTATGAGGCCTGTCGTGGCACAAAAAAAAGGGTGCGACTGTAAACGAGACTGATTGTGGGTTCGATTTCCACTCGATGAAATGAAAACATTAAATAATATTTAGTATTTTCATTAGCTTGCTCTGGTAACAGGGCAAAGCGGGGCGTTGAGTTCCGCCACTCAGCACGCAATGCCTCAATTCAGTGGAATGTAAGGAACAAAATTATTTAATAAATAAAAAATAGACAAATATAGATTTGTTTATATTAACATAAACAAATCTATAACCCCTAGATTAACTAGAATTCCAATTGTCAGAGTTAATCGCTTAACAGTTATTGACTAACTGACTAAATCAAATTTACCTCGAAATAGCCTAAAAGTTAAAATTCTAAATTCCAACAGTTAATTACGTGTATACAAAATAAAAACTCAATAAAAATAGTTTTTTTATTTATACATCAGTTGTATTCGATCTTTATTTAGAATTGAGCCATGATATGATAGGATATAATGACAGGATTGTAGAACGCACACCTATAGTTATTTGGGTATTTTACAAAGTTTTGAGAGGATGAGTGATGAAAGAATGGTGAGAAAGATATATGAAGCAAAAGTGAGCGGCAAGAGAGGGGGAGGCCTCGGTTGACCTTCGAGAACACAGTATCAATGATACTGGAGGAAGATCACGTAAAAAGCATGAGGACCCTCCGGAGGGCATGCGTGAAGAGGTTAATGACTGTGGACGAGGCGAAAGAGGTATGCAGGGACCGTAGGTACCGTTTGGCGCTCGGTTCTCTTTGACTACCCCGCTAGGGATAAATCGTGAAGTTAGGTAAGGTAAGGTAAGGTATTTTACAAAGTAATTCGCGCGCAATTTTCTTTACAAAACAAATAATATCAAATTGAATGAAAAAATGGAAATGAGAAAGTAGGAATTAAATTCAATATTAAAACTATGGGTGGCTGTCGGTTTCGCTGATACAAGAAGAGATATATTGTCGTAGAGTTCTGTATAATATAGGGTGTCCCAAAATTAACGCAAGATTTGACTTTGCCGCCATTTGTGCAGTGAAGTGTTGGCAACCCTGAAAAAAAAACAATTTGACAGCTAACAGTATAGGGTTGAGGGTTGAGGTTGTTAACAGTATGGAGCGTTACACGATAGAACAACGTGTCTTCATTATTAAAGAATATTTCAAAAATAGTGAAAGCTTAGCGGCTGCAGTTCGAAAATTTTGCTTGCGTTAATTTTGGGACACCCTATATAATTCTTTATAATTTTATAAATAAAGTAACAGTCAAATTTGACTTAGCTACTATTTTAAAATTTATGTTTTCGTTATATTTGTAAAAAAACTCATTTTTTAAAAAATACATTATATATGTAAAAAAATAACTTTTAGTTTCATTTATATGTAAATTGTTCAAAACTCTGTACTTAATAAAATACAAGCGCAGAAAAGCGAAAGTTAATTTTAACCATAATTCCACTTATCAGATAATAATTGTATTGTAAGATATAAATAGGAGTAATTATAACGTGCCATGACTTTGTTCTGTGTGTTTGGAACTTTACATGCCTTATCTTAGGTCCGCACGTGTACGTTGTGCGGGTGACATGCCAACTACGTCGAGAGCCAGCAAAATCGCTTTGTTCAGACTTTGGGAGGGCGCGTCCCACATTAACCTCTTTAGTCCGTCCCATATTATATTATAGCGTCTAAAACTAGTTACATTATAAGTGATTATTCGTGTTTAACACGAAATGTATGCGCGGTTTATTACAATCCCAGAATTTAATGAAAAATCCTTATGGATTTGACATATTTTATTTTTTCTTCAAATATAGAAAATATTATTTAATTATTACTGTGTAGAAACAAAATTATACCAAGAGC
This sequence comes from Philaethria dido, assembly GCA_033558755.1. Taxonomy (NCBI): domain Eukaryota; kingdom Metazoa; phylum Arthropoda; class Insecta; order Lepidoptera; family Nymphalidae; genus Philaethria; species Philaethria dido. Next base: position 417,153 of record JAKGSA010000137.1, read on the forward strand.
AGAAATCTAAAGTGGGCATAATAATCAATAAGCTTTTTATTTGCCTAACACAGTTAAAGTACTTAAGTGTCTTAATGGAATTGTTTCGATGCGAAGCGTTTCGTTTATTTTTTATAAGTACACCGTATAAAAATATACAGAAAAATATATGGATCTACTTATCGATAATTTAAACAGTTCGAGCGTAGCTGAAAGAGCAGCGCGGTGAATATCCTAATTTTCTTCAATTCACGAGGCATCCGCCATCATTTTTATCTCCCCTCCTGTCTCCATTTATATCAGGCGTCTACAGCGATTCGCCTTCTAGAATTGTGTTTGTTTCTTCGAAATTGTTATTTCCGACTGCTTTCGTTTCTTTAAGCGGATTCATCTACAACCTTTATAAAAGTCAAGGAAATGAATTCTTGGTTAAATCCCAATTCTTGATCTTATTTCCTCCTAAATCAAATGTACGTTTTCGTTTAGAATAATATTGATTTTTGTTGTAGTTTTGAGATATGGCGAAATATTTAAATGAGATATTTGAAAATAAAATAAAGAAAAGCTTAAAAATAATAAAAAGGACTGTTGCGATTATTTTACATTACACGACAATGGATTCATTACTGCGGTTATATGCAATATTGTTATAAAAGTTATTAGTGTGAAATATAGCACATTTTATTGAACTTACTCTTTAAAAGAAATATATGAAAAGACAAGATAAACGAAAATATTTGAGTTAAAATTTTAAAAGAAAATTGTATATTAACTTTTACTTAAGCCTTGTGTGACTTCGCACTCGGCAATCTCTGCTTGGAATTTTAACTAGGCGATAGAGATCGGTAATCCCAAAGCCTGCTAACACAATGCAGCGGTGAGGCGGATTCGCATCTTATTTTAGATCGCTTTAATAATTTAGTCACGGACTCGTCCCCGCAGGTAGAAAATTGGAAATTGTCCTATTCTTCAAGGTTTGCCTTAATCATGTCACTTCAGATCGCCTCGTTTATCTTTATAGCTTGCACGTTCTTTACTACCGACCTGTTTTTATATGAAGCCATAACATTAATAACACATTTAACTTTCCCAAATAAATTGAATAACAATTGCGGTAAGAGTAATTCTGGTTTTTGGTCATTATTTAACTCGAGGTTAAAAATTAATCTATGTTCATCAAGTCCAAGGTCACTAGAGACTTAGGAGTTTAATTCATATATAATTGTTATTGTATTTATAGAAAGTTAATATATTATTGTATTATAGAAAATATTATTGTATTGTATTTATAGATAGTTATATATTGATAAAAGCCATAATATTTTAAAAGTAAATATTTTTTTATTTTGTAGAAGCGTGTGAAAAAACTTTCTGCCGGTGGGGAGCAGAATGCGTTTCCCTCGGAGATGGCCGCGCACACTGTGCTTGCCCTACCAGCTGTCCGTCCTCAGCTACACCAGTCTGTTCTACTGCGGGACGGACCTATCGAAACCATTGCTATCTGAGAAAAGAAGCCTGCGAGAGACGGCTTAACTTGCGCATCAAACATGAGGGCGAATGTGGTACGTGCTCATTTTTGTAATATATATATTTTAGATCTACCGATAAACTGTAACATTTTTATTGCATTCAATGACACAACAAAATGTTTCTTAAGCCGCACAACGCTATTTTTAGTTCTTATAAACCTAATATAAATTTTATCATTGCTTTTAAATGTCTCCAATGTAACTGCAAAAGTCGTATCTAAAATAAATTGCGAAAAATATACAACGTTTCTGCATAAATTTCAACATAAATTAGTGTAGAAGGTAAATAACAAAACATGAATAACCCTTTACCCCAAGTCATCTCATAAAATATGTCGTCTCGCGACAGCAATTGCGAGTATTTTGCCACGGTAAATTGAACTGAAGTTTTAGTTCATTTAACATCTCCGGGGGCAATTTTCGAAAAATACTTAAAATTTGGCTAAAAGATATGCATTTTATTTACGAGTAAGCCTGAATTACTTTTTACATATAATAGAGTTTTTTTATGTTATAATGAGAAGCTGAACAACTGTGTAGGTATGGTATATAGACTATAGAGAATAGAATTTTCATATTTTAATCTTGTATAAAACAATTCTAGCTAAAGCAAAATATTGTACATTAATTTAAACTGTTTCAAGCTCTAATTAAAATGTTTATAATGAAAAAGCTTTATTATGATGATGATGATTTTAACGCAAACTGCGAGATATATTTTGATTACGTTTCACTTAACTCTTTGTAAATACTTTTGTGTTTCATAATTTTATACAACAGTTTTTAAATAAAAATAAATTTATATTCGATTGATTACAACTTCACATCGTAGCGTTTCTAGTAAACGCCATTGTTGTGGGATCAAATATTAGAGGTACAATCATCTGTTCATGTTATAAATACATTTGTTTTCCCTCGTTTTGTTAGATAAAATACAGCGATGAGTTCTGTCTCCCAACGTTATTTAAGTAGATTGATAAAACTTGAGGTTTATGATTTGTTGTTTACATCTAGTTGAAACTTGTATTTTCTTATCTTTTTTTTTTTTTTAACTTCACGCTGTATCCCGCATATAACGGGGTAGGCAGAGGGAACCAGAGAACCTAGTGTTTAAGATACTCCATTCTCTTTCAACATTTCCGTTCCCCACTTCCGCCAAATTGAGGCATTGCGTGTTGAGTGGCGGAATCAACGCCGCGCTTTGCCTTGTTACGCAAACCCAAGAAATGAAAATAGTAAATTTTACATTTCCTGGAGTGGGAATCGAACCCACAACCTGTCGCGTTTACAGTCGCACGCTTGTGCCTCTGCGCCACGACAGGCGTTCCTTTTCTGAATCCTTTTCTGAATATCAAATAATTGAATATTCAATAAAATTTACTTATTTGCCCATAGAAGCGGGTGACCCGTGTAGTGGAGTGTCATGTCCCACGGGTGCTAGATGTATAGTAACTTACGGCCAGGCTGAATGTCGATGTCCTCGAAGTTGTCAAAGACGGAAGCCAGTCTGCGGTAGTGACGGTCGTGAATATCCATCCGCTTGTCATCTTGATAAGCACGCTTGTGATAATCAACTCAATATCACAATCAAGTATCATGGAAAATGTGGTAAGTACATAGTGTATATTATAATGCTTCACCGGTATCTATTAGTTAGCTATCTATTAATTAATTAATCAATTTAGAAATTTTTGTGATGCAATTTTGTTCGAGAATTTTGCACAAATGTCTGGATCCGATTACATTTTCATAGTAAAAACCTAACGTCCTTGTCTGGACTGCCACGATAAAATATTTTCTACTTGTTATTTCAGATTGCAACAAAAGCATATATTTTATTTATGTTTTTAATAAAATGTTTATTATTTATATTTGCGTTAGTTAACTAACATAATTTTAAAAATATTTTGTATACGTAGCTATATTACTTAGAAAATATTGAAGAGAAGCTATAATAAAATTATTCATACACAATTATCAGAAATTGGATGTATAGTTCATACATTCGAGCGTAAAGTAATATTTTCTAAATAAAACAAATAACAATGGAACAGACATGAAGTCTGATTTTAATATTTTCATATAAATTTCTGATAAAACCGTAACAAATTAATACTAAAGATTAATTTTTGTATTAAAGAATTAATTCAAAACAAATAACTTTGTATTGTTCCATTTCAAGTTTGGAATCATGAATGAAACTCGTTAAGAAGGTTGCTTCCTAATGAAGGAAATGGAGTACATAAAGGGTCAACATCTTTTCTTAAAAAATGTTCAACTGGCCATAACTTTGTTAAAAAAATGAGATTGTTATAATATATAATATTAAACGTTTCATATAATATATTTATAAATAATTTAATAATTACCTTATATTAATTGTATTATTGTGTTCATGATTTAAAATATGAAGTAATATTTTATAATAATAATCTGTATTTAATATGAAAAGCACCAATCGCAAGTATACTATGCCAGGGCTTCAGATTCTTACAAAGAAAAAATAAGTCACTTTGTAATAAAAGTAAAAGCATGTAACAAAAATCTTTTTTTAGGAAGTAATTTAATCTCCTTTACTCTCTCCACGTACGTTTTGTGAACCCTTTTCACAAAACTTGTCCCCGGAACATTCGATCTGGACTGAATTTGTACAAGACCAAATGCCCGAACATTCCGACATCCTTTGTGAATTCAGTGTACTTCACTAGTCCGCTTTGTGCTTATATTACATTGTTTATCTTAAATCCTACATTCTTCTAAGAATATTTAATAATTCAACAAAAAGGTTTGTCGCATTGTACCTTAATGAAAACATACTACATTTTCAGGTGAAATTAGATCATATGAATGTTAAAAACTAGATTAGACCACTGTGCACTAGTTAAAATATTAAAAGCTCCACTTGCGACCTTATGTACTCACGTTTACTCGCAAAACATTTTTCGACGCGAGAATTTCTGTATTAAACGGGACGTAGCGAGTAACTTTATTCAAGTGAAATGTTTTTTAAGTTTTAATACAGCTTTCGTGCGGTGATTAGATTGTTAAAAGCTGGGATGCTTTTAGTATAGCAATAAAGATGGTTTCGCTGCTGATAAAGCTTTGAGAATAAGTCGAACCTTCGAATCGAAAGGATATTTAGATTTATCTAAATAAACACAATTTTTACTAAAAAAATAATTGTTAAAGTTTATTTAAGCAATGTCGAATAAAAATATTTGATTCAGACTGACTCTGAAATTATTATTTAGATCCATGTGCAGAACATGAATGTATGGATGGAGAGGTGTGTCATTTGAATGAAGTCCGTGCACCGGTGTGCAAATGTGGGCCCGCGTGCGATCTAATCGTGCGTCCAGGCTCAGCAGTCTGCGGCTCCGACTACAAGGATTACGTCAGTGAATGTGCGCTGCGCCAGGAGTCTTGTCGTACGAGGCAGCAACTCTCCATTGCCTATAGAGGGGAGTGTGCGTCAGGTTTGTTTTAATTAAACTTATTAAATTAAATGAAATTATATAGATTTCAGTAAAACATAATCGAGGTAAGTTTTACAACCCGACATCTATTTGGAAGGAGACCCGGAGATCCTTTAAGTATAAACACGTAGTTACCTCAATCTTTTGTCTAATCTAAAATTAAATCTTTATTCGGAAACGCAAAGAGGCCCCGATATTGGTGCCTGTTGAGGAGACATTTTGTTCTAAAGAAAGTAATTGGACACGAGCAGCGAAGCGTAGACTTCCCAAAAGCAATTGTGACAGCAACGATATAATTCAATTTTCTGGAGTTATTAACTCAATATTTGAAGGGTTATTATCTTTTATCTATCCTTTTATCAATAAATGGATACTCTCCCTGATTGAAATAATAGTAACTTGGAAGTTAACTGCCTTTACGTCCTTCAATATATACAATATTATGATTTAACTTGGAAATTAAAAGGGACTTAATGATTTTTGGGAATTGTCAAAGCAAATGTAAAATAATTATGATCGACTCAATAATTTTGTAATATATTATTTTAACTACATACATAGCTTCACGCTGTATCCCGCATATAGCAGGGTAGGCAGAAGGAACCTAGTGTTAAGACACTCCGTTCCCTACTTTCCGCCGAATTGAGGCATTGCGTGCTGAGTGGCGGAACTTAACGCCGCGCTTCGCCTTGTTACTAAACCCAGGAAATAAAAAAATCCATTTCCTGGAGTGGGAATCGAACTCACAACCTTTCGCATTTACAGTCGCACATTTGTGGTTCTGCGCCACAGACGTTAGAATGACGCTTCACGTTTTACCCCGCATGATAGGATAGTCAGAGAACCTAGTGTCAAGACCCTCCGTTTTTCACTTTCCACCTTATTTATTGATATTTATTATAAATGATATATATTTTGTTTAGCTCAACATCCATGTGAATCAGTAAAATGTGGTGTGCGTGAGCGATGCACTTTAGACGCGCGAGGAGTAGCCGTATGCGGTTGCGGTCCGGACTGCGAAGAAGTTATCCGCCCGGTTTGCGGGACTGACGACCGTACATACGATAGCCCGTGTCTCCTGGACCGTACTGCGTGTTTGGATAATAGAGACATACGAGTGGCTTATATGGGAGCTTGTGGTAAGTTTTGTCATTTTATTACTTGTACCGTTTTCACATATAGTACAAACGTGAATAAAATATTTGATGAAATTTATAAGTGTAGGAAAAATTTTACGTATGTAAAATAAAGAATATAAATTAAAATATAAATAACATGTTCCAAAAATTTTTTAAATTTTTTTGTAGTTAACTTTTTACTCATATTTGAAGTTATTTTAAGATAATAACTATATACAAACCTTTATGTATTGTTTTTATATGTATAGTGGTTCATGATATAGAATTTAGAAGTTGGTGGTCCTATTTAATAAAACATGATAACATGTTTATACTGGCTCCAAAATCTAACAATAGTCTAGGCCTACAAACATGAACAATTTACTTAACCAATCAAGATATAGGTATGAGTCCGTGTATGGATACTAAGTTATTAATAGCTATCATTGAATATTTATTCTCGAAATTAGTTCAATTACGTTATTTTAACAATAAACTAGATTTTTATATAGAGATGGTCTGAGAAGCTAGTGTCAAGATCCTCCGTTCGTCACTTACCGCTCGAACGAGAAATATCGTGTGTTGAATGGCGTAACCCAACGCCGAGTTTTGTCTTACCGTTGCGGAGAATTGAAAATAATTTAAATATAGTCATTTCCCAGAACGGAAATCGAACTCACAACGCAACAGTATTTGCAGACAGACGCTATCCTACTGCGCCACGATGGCCTCCTAAATTAGATGGGAAATGAAATATAAAAGTTGTAACAAAACATGTTTAGAATTTTATTTCGTTATAAGAAAATTTCACCTTGAGTGTCCCAGCACTCAGGTAAATGAAGACTTCGTTTATACAATGGCATACGCTTAATGCACTTAATACTTTAAAGAGCATTTTCCTTTCAAAACAATAGGAATTAAAACTTTTCCTATTCTTCTAGTTGTTACTTTGTTTTAACTAAAATGTATTAAATGCTTTTATTTCATATGATTATTCGTTTACTTCGGTAACCAATTTTTAAGATAAGAAATGTTCATGTCAGCCTACGAGGCCGAAGACGTATAACATAAACCCGACAGGTTGTGGGTTCGATTCCCACTCACATAATGTATACAGTAAATATTTAGTATTTCATTTCCTCGCTTTGGTAAGAAAGCAAAGTGCGGAGTATAGTTCCGCCACTCAGCTCGCAATGCCCCAATTCGGTGGAATGTGGGGAGGGAAATCTTATAAGAACGGAGTGTTTTAACACTAGGTTCCCAGGTTCAGGAGAGCGGTAAGCTAAAAATCCCCCAAAAAAAAATGTTAATGTTTTGTTCTAAAAAACACTTCATCATTTTCTGAGTAAGGCTTTAAGACATTAATTATGACGTTACGATATACTTTCATTAATAATAATAAATTAGATTATGGATATGAAAAGAAGCTGTAAAACACCAATCATTAATATTTTGTTATATATAAATCGATTATAAAGTTAAATATAATATTTAGTATTTTCATTTAATCGCACAACAAGGCAAAGCGCGGCTTTAAGTTCCACCACTTAGCACGCAATGCCTCAATTCGGCGGAAAATGAAAGAAATGTTAAAAGAGAACGAAAATTCTTAACACCGGGTTCTCTGGTTCCCTCTGCCTACCCTGATATGTGTGGGTTACATCGTGAAGCTATAAAAAAAGTATATACTACAAAAGTTATCGATAAATAACCATTTAAATGTTAAATATTTTACACATAGTTAATTTATTTGTATTTTTATACAATTGTTGTATGTTTGTATTTTTTAAACAATTTTCTATTACAAAAATATAGCCTTTTTCAATATTCAGATAGAATACACTAGTATCTATTTCTCTTGTATTGTTGTGTTAATCCATTTATTTAATTCTGAACTTTTGTTTGGTTTATTCGGAAATAGAATATGGCTTTATTGGCACGTCACAATGTAATATATTTTTATTATTTGGTGGGACAGCCAGTGAGTGAGTGACGTCACCCTGTTTTATATCCCGCCTGTATTGGAGTTGTCATCATATTTAATAGTGGAACCCATATTGTCTAAGATCACAAAATTAGTTTAGGCTGTGATTTAAATCTGTAACCATTGAATAGAATCTACATTGTAATTCAAGAAAATTAAGTAACGATGACTTTTTGTATATTATATTTAAAGTTTTAACAAACAAAAAAACAATTTAAAAAAATGCTCTATGAAATACAACTATTACGAATAACTAAATTTAAGTGGGACAATATCAGAAGCAAATTTTATTATATAACAAAAGAATCATCAAAACTGGGTCACCCAGTATAAAGTTACGCAATAGCACACATACAAAAACTCACACACACACAAACATTCACACAGACACACACACACACACATGCACACATATACTCAGACATATCTGTGTGATACAAATAGCAAATATATTGTAATTAAATTATATTGTAATATTTGTTGTGGAAGAGCGGGGCCTTCTATACAGGCATTTCTTGCTTAAAGGAGGGCTCCAATCACAATCTAACAGAACATCTTTGTGAAAGTAATAAATTATTTTATATTTGTATTGTATAAAAAATGCAATACAATTGATAACCTCCTCTTTTTTTTGAAAGATGGTTAAAGAGTGGTATTCTTTAATTCAATAGGCATAGAAAACCCTTGCGCAAGAGCAACGTGTCCATGGGGGGGCGCGTGTGTCACACGTGGTGGTGCGGCTCATTGTTCGTGTCCTGTCTGTGATTCTACTCCCGCGCCGATTTGCGCGTCTGATCGTAACACGTATGGCAGCGAATGCAAAATGCGAATGCATGCCTGTCAAACAAGTCTACGAGATGGCGACCTACGTGTACTGTACAATGGCACTTGTCGTAAGTACTTAGATGATATATTTTGTTACTTTTTAACTAGAACCTAGTGGGTTATTATTACATTCTCCACTTTCCACCTAAACTAAAAATTTTGTTTCAATAATTATAGTATCACTAATGTTGATTTATTTATGAAAAAAAAAATAGGTTAACGATTGTCTATTATCAATAGAAATCTGTAGAACTAAATGGCCTCTTGTGCTTAGTTAGGGTTGATATTGATAAATTGAGGCCACCGTGACGCAGTGGGACGGTGATCGAGTTATTGTATTTGCAATGGTTTCGGATTCAATCCCCGCTTGAGGAATTCTCATATTTATTTATTTTTCATTTCTATTCTCTGTTTACACGAAACACGGTGTTAAATTTCAACGTTCAACACCCAAGGTCTTGAAATCGCACGGAAAGTGGAGGACGGAGTGTCTAGATTGTTTCTGCCTGAGCTTATTTTTTCTGAAAAGGATGAAAAAAAAGAATTAAATATTTATTAATATAGAATAAAAATTAGAACACTTAATTGTTAAATTCAATTTAGTAAAAAATATGCTAAAAATAAAAAAAAGTCCTTAATAAGCCATTATTATCTAATTAATTCAAAAGGAAAAACAATTATTTTTCGTTTATTAAATCGTTAGCCTATTACGTGTAAAAGTACGTCTTTATAAGTACCACGGTATTGATTTTCTTTGAAACGTGTACACTTATAAAAAAGAAACATTTCCATCAGTTATTCAGCTGTTTGAATCCAACGTCGATGAGTACAAAGGTAAAGATGAAATCAATTATAAAATTCCCTTGGAAAAATCGCAATCAATTTTCCATGATGAAAGTCTTTTCCTTTTATAAAGTTGTCAATAAAAGCGCACAAAATTCCCCTAGCACAAAAACGCTTTATAAAGACCGCTTATTTTTTATATCGGATCGATCCCACGCCTACGTAATTATCATAAGCTGTATCTAACTTATATTGTTCGCAACGAGATAATTTTCTTATATTCTGTTTAAATTACTTGTGTGCTCACGTTATCGTAAAGTGAACAAAACTATATACATATTAGTACGTAATAGTGTTATACGGAATACATAAAGTTCTAAGTAAATTGTATATACGACTATTTGCTGTACAATAAGCGACTCTATATTATTCAAGCTCGTAAATGTCTCTGAATTAATTCTAAGATTCGTAGCATTGTACATCAATTCATAAAGGACTAAGTGACATATATCAATGCTAAACGCGGGAATACTCGGTATTATACAACTCCGGTATTATAGACATTCTTTACTTAAGTTCTAAGCCTCTTTATCCTCCGGCTTCACAAAAGTTGACTCATTAGGCTAATAGGATGAGCGAATATTAATAACAATGGATTTATTACTTCCGTTCCCGTTGGAAATGTCAATTAGAGATTAAAACGATTGTAGTGAATTATGTAATGAGTGAGATTAACGGACGAAGACAAAGGATTCATTTAACACAATCTTATTGGTTATTGAATCAATATCGGGCAGCGATGTCCCCTTATAATCGCAATCATATTTTAATGAAATCTCTTTCACAGGATTTCAATTTTGCACTTAGAAAATCATTTGCTACAAACTGTATTCCCCGGATCGAGATTAAGCTCTCTCGCTTTAATCCGCTAGAGAATTGCTTAAACACGCGGTCTTAAAATATAAATTATAAACGAGGATACCGGGGTCCAGGGGAAAAATATCTAAATATATTTACTCTACAGCTTATTTACGAGCGAAGCAATTATTCTTTAAAGGTTAAAACGTGTCAGATGCCAAACAACCTAAATAAATATTTTTTACACAAATTACAATTATATACGTACCTATTAGCGAACCAAAATAAACGAACAAGTTTAATTCACAATTACGAAAAGGTTAATAGTGGATACTTTTATTATAAAATTTTTAATTTCTTTATGTTATTTAATGTAAAGCAAAAATTCACGTGGTTCTACTACAGATAATAAAGTAAATATCATAAACACTGCCACATGATTAATTTATAAATATAACCATAGATTTTACGTGTCAATGATGACTTATTTCAAATATACTAGACACATAGCAAATTAGAATGAATCACATGTTGTTTGAATTTTCTCAATTTCTAACGAGATGATGTTTTAATCAGTGCTGAGTTGCTAAACATAACTCTTCATTTCATGTAGAATCAAGTGGCGTATATATATTAAATATATAAAATTTCACATTCATACCTCTATGCGGGTATGAATCTGGAAAAATATTCTAAATTTAATATTCATTACTATCGTGAAGTAAATTATTATTGCATGAAACGCACCAAAGCGTTGCTATAATATCGGAGTTAGACGACAGTTTGTTAGCTTTTTTCATTAACTTTTATGAAATTAAAAAATAGAAACGACTATAACATCTTATATTTTATATAGAAACGTGTGCTGATATCATATGCGAGGGAGGAGGAGACTGCGAGGTGGACCCTGAAAGCGGACGCCCAGTTTGTCACTGTAATCATAATTGCACAGAAACTAAGGTAAGATAATAAGGAACTTCCTTTATAAATGTTATCTATAAATAATATTGTAGTACATAATGCTATTATTTCTAAATAAATACTTATTGCATACATTTGCAAATCGTATAAACTCTACGTTTAAGCTTTGCTTTATTTAACATCTAATTATCGATACGGTTTATATTATTTACTTTTTTTTTATTAGGAAATTCTAATCAAATTATTTAGAAAACATTGTCATTCATTGGCCTTCAAGCAATTCAAGCAATTCAAGCATTCAATGTGGCAAACATTGATAGATTACCGATAATCATTGAAATGACAACAAATTTATGATCTAATATTTAAATATTAATTATATCGTTATTATCTAAAAACATAAATTTATATGTTTATTTAAATGACAATATAAAACACTCAATTAATTTAAACACGAACTCTTAATTGCCCTGATAATAATTTTATTGCTTTCAGTATATTTTCACTGTTGTTTTTAAAGCTTCATAATACAAAGCAGGTAATTTTCGTGAATTTAGTGATTATGATGCGGTATTTCGTGATCCCAGATTAAAATTATTGCTCGGATCACTTAATTTGATCACAAAACAACTGTTAATTTTATACGTTTAATATTTATTCAGTAATTTAAATGGCGCTGACGAATTTATATTAACAAGCTTTGTTGAATTTAGCTTCATAATGTTAACTTTTCTTATTTTGTTTTCGTTATGTACTTTTTATCTGCAATTGCATATATGGGTCAAATTAAAAGTTTCTTCTTCTTACTTATTAAAGACTAGCTTTCCGCCCGCGGCTTCGCCCGCGTGAAAATATCGCGCGATATGATAAGGAGTATCCTATAGTCTTTCCCAAGGTCTAGACTATTTCTCAAAATTGGTCAAGTGGTTTATTTGGTTTGGTGTCAAAGTTGTAAACAGTTAAACAATCTTACATGATTTTATGTTTGACATTAAGGAACTTCCATACAAACTTTCATCCCCTATTTCAACCTCCTCTATCATTTTTTTCGCGATAAAAAGTATCCTGTGTCCTTTCCCAAGTTCAGTTCTATCTTTATACCGAATTTCATCAAAATCGGTTCAGTGGATTAGGCGTGAAAGCGTAACAGACAGACAGACAGAGTTACTTTCGTATTTATAATATTAGTAAGGATGAACGTTGCACGAAGTTGTGAATATTATGTTTAAGTAATATTTATTTATATCATTTTAAAATATAATAACAAATTTATAATATAATATTTCTTAGATTTTTATGAAAATATGAATTTTGTCACAGGGTATAGACGTAGTATGTGGAACGGATGGTCAAACTTATCCATCACAATGCGAACTAGACTTGACAACTTGTCGTGAACAGAGTGCACTACGATTGGCCTATAAAGGAGACTGTGGTAAGTGCAAATATTTTTGTGTTTGTTATTCTACATACATACATACATAGCTTCACGCTCTATCCTGCATATAGCAGGGTAGGCAGAGGGAACCTAGTGTTAAGACACTCCGTTCTTCACTTTTCGCTAATTTTTTTTAATATTATCATCTAGTATGTAGAGAGATAAAGTAAATAAGTACATACTCGTACATATGTTATCACTTATGGTGGCGATTTGGCGTATACCACGAGAAATTATCCTTCTTGAAATTCTATTTATGTAACCCACGAGATGTGATTGTAATTTATTTAAATGATTTTAATTCTTTATTCTAATTTTCTTGAAATATTTCCAGTTTAGTATAAATAAACTAATATGTGTATATGTTATATTCCAAGCAGTTTTTCCATTTCATTAAATATACTGTATATAATTCAAATGTTTTGTTTGTGAGTAATATAACAATAGCTCAAAATGAAAATTATATATAATAATATATTTACACTAAAACTCCTAGTATGAAACATTATATAGAAAGGACGTGTACAAACATACAAAGGCATAATAGTAAGATATATCACTCGAATCATATATTAATGTATGCGGCTGAATGTTCGAACCTACCCTTTGAATAAGCTCAGTCACACAACTCATGTCTAGCTGGACCTAATAATATACGCTCGATTACACTTTGACAGAATAGGCCTATAGTAAATCTATATTATTATAGATCGCAGACGCGATTTCGCCGTGTATAATATTGGTGGTATTGTTGGTTAATGATTATCATATATGCAGTAATGATGAGGCCATCGTGGCGCAGTGGACAACGTTTGACTGAAAACGCGAATGTTTGAGGATTCGATTCCCACTTGGTGGAATAATTATATAAGTTATTAAGTTATAATCATTTTTGAGCTCTGGTAAGAAACGCGGCGTAGATTCCCACCACTCCACAAATGCCAAACAATGCCTTGAATTCGGGTGAAAGTTGAGAATAGGGTATCTTGTCACAAGGTTCTTCTTGACTACCCTGTTTGCCAGAAGAGCATGAAACTATATATTTATAATATTTATACTTTTTTGGTGTAATAAAAACATAATTATTTAAGAGTAAAGTGCTTAACTGACCTTCTAGGTACTACGTAATGTTACATTAACTACTAAATTCTTTATTGAATTATTTATTTACTTGACTTCTATATTAAATTTTAGAGGCAATTTTATCTAACAAATGATATATGTATTTTCATGTAAATAAAAGTAAAAACTTTTAATATATATTTTTTAATTTTATTAGAATCATTTGAATTTCATAGAGGTCGAGGGCACTTACTTACTGAATTCTAAGGATTTCTTCTAAAATGTGAAGCTCAATTTGTGGGCGGCTAAAAGTTCTGCTTGACCACAGTGCCGCGAACTAATTATGACTACTTGCGGTAATTCCAGAGAAGCGGTTTGCTTTGCATGGTGCAAATGGACATAACATAATTTTGTGCATAATTGTGTGTTTTACACACAGCATAATAATGATCATGGCGTAATAAATTGTTAGTGATTCATATACGGAGAACTTAGTCCTAAAATATAGCATTTCTAATTCAAACGCGCCAGTTTCCTGAATGTATTGACTTATACGAGTATATCGGCGGTGAAGCACCAATACTTCCTAAATGACATTTTTAATAAGTTCACTTTTTTATTTTTATCGTTTTAAATGCATTGTTAGCGTGTTTTAGTGAAATCTCCTTAGTGCATTTTAGTTGCAACGGCATTCAAATAAAAAATTGGAGATATCTAGCAACTAATTAATCTCTTTAAACATTGAAAACGATAAAAATAGAAATGTGAATTTATTACATATTTCAGTTAGCAGGTGTTGTCACTTCACCGTCGATATATTTTTATTTTTTTTAATTTCACGCTTTATACCGCGCAGTAGAGTAGTCTGACAGAACCTAGTACCAAGACACTCCATTCTCCGCTTTCAAGTGAAAGTTGAAAGGCGGAACTCAACACCGCGCTTTGTCTTACCAGAGTGAAAAAATGAGAATAATTTTCGTATAATCATTACCTCAAATGGGACTCAAAGGTACAACCAATCACGATTACCGTCACATGCAGTTCCACTGCGCCACGAAGATTTTTTTTACTATCATAAATATTTTTTGTTTAAAAAAAATTGTGATACCGTTTAGCTTTTCATTTTTATACAGTAGAAAGGTTAGAGCTCATATTGTCCAGAATTTTAATTAGACTTTGTCAACCTGCAAGCCATTATAAGACTGAGGAACAAAGAGTTGAATACGAAGATTGACGTACGGCATGAAACAATCTCTGATTACATTTATATATAAAACCTTCTTACTTATTTGTTTGCAATATTAAGTATATTTTCTATTCAAAAACTTAGACACGAAATTAACTCTTACTTTTTATACAAGTATAATTGTGACGGATATTTTTGTAAATACTCGTAGATACTTAACTTCACGTTTTGTTCCTAACGGGATAGTATATTCGGGAATATAATTTTATTTTGGTTGATTTTATTAAATTTAAAAATATTTTTTAATATATTAAGTTATTTATATAAAATAATCGGATTACACTTTGGATGGCGGTTTACTATTACACTTTGAAATTTAAAAAGGGAATATTAAAAATATAGTATGGATACTCTGTGACAGTTTTGGCGCCAAAACAGTTTGGCGTTGTAGTTACAATGAAAATAAATTATAAATTAAATCAAATGAAATAAAAAGTGGTGTTTTCTATAAAATGGGTGTGAAGTTACAATATATCTGTTATGAGATTTCTATTTACTGCATATTCGACATAGATTAAGTTATCATGTTAAAACTTGTAGTCTTACAATTGGACACGTTAAAACAACGTACAAAATATGTATTGATAATATTATATAAATATTTTTTTACTTTTAAACTTAAGTGAATAGGCTGCTAAAGAATAAAGATCGTAGCGTAATAAATGTTAGTAGAAAAAAACCACATATGTAATTTTTGAAGTTTTAAAGTGTTACGTATAAAAATTTGAACGCAGCGGGACTCGAACACGTGCTTCTTGGAAACCGTCCAAGCGCTCTGACCGCTAAGCTATGCGTTCTGTATCCTATATATTTTTATACGCCGTCTAAATATGCTTTGCGTTTCCTAGGTGTGTGATTAACACTTTAAAACTTCAAAAATATTTAATAAATAGCATTCTCTTTGCCAAATGATTCTTCTTTGTAATAATCTTTGGGTAGAAGAAATGTGTAAAAATCTCTCTAAAGGGAATGCTAACAACAAAAATAAATTGTAAGAAGCGTATAAGAATTTCGACGCTTCCGGATATAGAACGCATGGCTTTGTGGTCAGAACGCTTGGACGGTTTCTAAGAGGCGCGGGTTCGAGTCCCGCTGCGTTCAATTTTTTATACGTTTTCTAAATATGTTTAACAATATGTAAATTATCTATTTAAATATGGGCATGCCAGTTGTTATAATAAAGTCTAATATGTAGTTATAATAACTAGTACATACATTGACGCGTAAAACCGCATTGCCTTAGTACGTATCACGTGTTTATTAATTCAATGTATTTGTAACGGAATTATGAAAACGATTACTTTTCTGTATTTCTTCTCCTTATCGACTTTTACTGCTTTAAATTTTATATATCTTCGTAAAAAAAGTCGACCAAGAACGTACAGTGTGTCATTATAGGTACTTATATTAATTAAAAAAAAAAGAAATACACGCCTACAACAAGTTTTTTTATGTATCAACAATAAAAAAATATACAACAGTAAACGTGTTATTTATTCTTAACTTAAAAGTGTTGAAGTATTAACAACTCTCGCCGGTGCACGGAGTAGTGAAATACGGGTAGTTAATAGTAGCTTTATACTCGTTTATTCGTAATTAACTTAAGGCCGTAGCAGGTAACATGCACTTTGTATGCATACATTTTTATGCTGAAAATATTTTTAGTTTATTAAGATAAAAATAGTATGAGGAGAATATTTGAATGTTCTACATTAAAATTAAATATATAGTAAACTAGCTTTCCGCCCGCGGCTTCGCCCGCGTGAAATTCGGTTATATCGCGCAATATGATAAGGAGTATCCTATAGTCTTTCCCAAGGACTATTTGTCAAAATTGGTTAAGTGGTTTATGTGGTGAAGTTGTAAACAGTTAAACAATCTTACATGATTTTATGTTTGACAATAAGGAACTTCCATACAAACTTTCATCCCCTATTTCAACCCCCTCTATCATTTTTTTCGCGATAAAAAGTATCCTATGTCCTTTCCCAAGTTTAGTTTTATCTTCATACTGAATTTCATCAAAATCGGTTCAAGAGTTTAGGCGTAAAAGCGTAACAGACAGACAGACAGACAGAGTTACTTTCGCATTTATAATATTAGTAGGGATGAGAAGTGATAACAACTACAAAAGTTTGCCAAATTGAGACAACGATATATTTGTACATAGTTTTTTGCTTGAATAAAATAAATATATTGATTATCCTAATAAACCTATAATTATTTTCTAATGTCATTAATAATATTTTAAAATACACACGGCAATAATCTAACGCCGCAGTTCTTATATTTTGTCCGAAACAATAACAGATAGAAACATATCAAATTTTATTTGCTTATTAATATAGGTATTTTTTAATTTATTTACTAATTATTATGACAAATAAAAAATCTAATTTAAAAAACTAATTTTGCAACATAAAATCATTATATTTACTTTATTAGCTTTAATTATAAAAATATAGGAACATCAGCCGTGCTGTGTTGTTACTCTGATATTGCAATGTAAAATGTAGTTCCAGCTAAGATTCTAGTTAAGTTAATGCAAACATGCTTCGTAGACGCTTAATTGCTGTTTAAATACCCCTGCAGCTACGAATAAATGTCTGAAAAACATACGGTTATGTTATGTTTGCGAAATTCATTCTCTTATTATTTGTCTAAGTCAAAATTTTAATATAGTAAAAGATATTTTTAGAAGAGAAATTATAAATAAATGTAATTACATAAAACTTGATTAAAGGAAAACTAAGACGCACATAAAATATTTTATGCAGATATCTACGACCTTCTTGCGTAGACACGTCATTAATAATTCTGACGCATTTTCTATGTTTACTTTATTCATGGCTTTTTTCACACTAACAATGTTAAATATGATAATAAATAATTGGATATATTCAATAGTGCACTGGTTAATGTCGCTACTTTACTATAATATGATTTTTTTATTTGTCTGCCGTGGTTTGCGACTTGGACAGGAGTGAACAGTCACTATGCTCATTGTCACTATTTTCCACCTAAGAAAAATTGGTTTGTGTGTAGCGGATCTCAACGCCGCAGTTTTTATGTCCGAAAGACAAAATATGCAAGGATTGTAATTTTGTATTTTGATTTATTTTTTATAACTTTTACGCAATATGTGTATCTGCAGACTTTTATTTATATTGAGGAACGGATCGTCTTGACGCTCGTTATTCTCTGACTATCCTGCAATGAGGGAAAAATATGAAACTTATATTTTACACTTAGACCAATATGGTGGACATTTTTTTTATTATTACAATCAGTAGGTACGTATTTTTGTCCAGTAGTAATACTCGGATATAAAGATATGGCACTCAGGTATTCGATTTAATACAAGTCAAAGTCAAAGTCAAATAATTTTATTCAAAATAAGAAGTTACACGCTTCATTTTTTGAACGTCAAATAATTTACCACCGGCGCACTAAATTTAATGCCTCAGACATGAGAAGAAACTCAGCGGGATTTTTTTTTATTCGTCAATGGTTTACAATTATTTATTAGTGGCAATAATACCTTTATAGCAATAAATTAAATGTGATTCGAAATCACTAAATTCATTTTTAAGTTTTTACTGTTTTCCATTTAATTATCATCATTTAGGTAGATAGAAAAACAAAAGGCTTTTACAAAACTAGACTATTTAACAGAAGAAAATAGCCCATACCGTATGGCCGTAGTGTAAAATAATGATAAAAAATTAGGTACATAATTTTCACTAAACTGTGACGTTTACTATTTCACGGCGTTCAGGGTAACAGATCGATAAAGGATTAAAGTGCTCTTATTTGGCGGCTGCCCAAAACGAAGTTAGAAGTAAATCGCCTTTTTGATGTCCAACTTCGGGTTACTTTTTGTTTAATCGTTCCGTCTTATCATCAGATATCGTTGAAATAAATAAACATGAAAATTGGAAGCCAAAAGGGCTTATTTCCATTTTTGTGGCATAACTTTAAAATGCTTTTGTCTTTTGTGTCATCTGCGTCTGTAATCAAACCACTTTATTGTTATTATTCTAGATGATTCTATAATTTTGAAGCAAAATACGATATATATTTATCAGTACAGTATCTTGGTGTAAAATTGTAGTATCACTTGCCACAGAAAAAAGTCACTTTGCTATTCTTAATATTATTACATATCCGATTGCGAAACCATAAACTTTCCCCTGATTGGTAGTCGAATTCGTGACCATCAAGATTGAACCATTCAAATCGCTACGCGACGGCGCTTTAATAACCCAATTAGAATTATTTTGGGTTGCCATTTAATGTAGTATATCCAAAACAAATTTTATTATTTACTATTAATACTTTTCTAAAAATATGTGCGTATATTTCAGCATTTATAAAAAATTGAAAAAATAATATGTTCCTATATTATCAATTACAAATTTCTTAAAAAAAATGTCTCATAAGTTACACTCTAACTGTTCGCAAACTTTTTAATTAGCTGTACCTATTTCATTTTCCTTTTATCTTGCCCTCGGGAAAATATATTTTTAATTCTAGCAACCCATTTCTGTGTTCCCAGTGGCTAGTAATCGACCGTCCTACAACGCTTTCATTTTGTGCAAGTGGTAAACAATCGTTATTAAATTTTCACGGATGTCTTCTCTCATCCCTCATTCCGGTAAATGGAAACCAGAACATGTCTCGAGCAGTAATGGTGTTGTGTGCGGAAAATTTATTGTTCTATTGCACGATATTAAAACTGTTTGGGATATATGGATGCTATAAATAAAATTTGTTTAATAATAACATTTTGGATAAGTCTTACAAGATTAATGAGATATAGAAATATATTTATTCTTCAAACATTACATAATTCGAGTATATAGCCATAATATAAAATAAAAACATTTTTCGTAGCAAATTTGCTACGAGGAATGTTTTAAGATTAAAAATTAAAGTGGATATTGTACAAGTATGAATAGATTATTATATAGCATAAGAAATAAAAAGATATTACTTTGAACGTTCATAACGTTCTATTTTGTGTACGACAGTAGTGAAAATAAATGTTGTTACAGCGCTATGCGAGGGCGTCCAGTGCTCTTTTGGGGCTCACTGTGTAGCCGGTGAATGTTTGTGTCCGACCGATTGTACGAGCGCGCCTCGTGAACCAGTTTGCGGTAGCACTATGCAGACCTACACTAATGAATGTGAACTACAGAAGGCGGCGTGTACATTGCCACCCCCCGCTAAACTTCATGTCATTTTCTACGGAGACTGCAAAGATAGACTCGCCGTAGTTCCACCGATTGCTATGAGTACGTATCACCAACTTTACTGTTATTGCCGAACTTTCTATCTAACAACTTTGGTTATTAACATTACATCGCACCCTTCTTGAATATAACAAATTTAAATTTCTATTACTCCCAGAGTTCTGTTTTTAATATAAGTAAGTAGACAAAAGTTACTCTTCGTGGAACATATTCATACTCGTATATGTAAACTTACATTTTATGGTAGTCTTACTTTACATAGAGTTTATATAAGTTTTTGCTTGAATTTAATGTATTATTTTATTTTTTTCACATAAATTTGTTCTGCGAAGGGTAAGCTGTGTACGATAGTGGGAAATATTTACTATCGTACCGTCATCAAGCGGGTCGTTAGTAATTCCAATAAAGCAACCCATCCGATCAATTAACTAACTTTACGCTTTACGCTCGACTAACACGCAAATATTTGACTCGGTGCGGGTAGCAACGACCGCGATGACCACAACTGAGGGAGAAGAAGGTTCTACGGATTTCTTGGGCGCGACCGAAATAGGAACGACGAGTTCGTCGGCGTGCCGCGATATCCGTTGCGACTTCGACGCCAGCTGCGAGGTCGGATTCGATGGGTATCCACGTTGCTCGTGCCTTTTCGAATGTCCGGCCGATGATGAATATTTTCCGGTCTGTGCCTCAGACTTTCGACTTTACCCGAGCTTGTGCGCAATGCGGAAGGAAGGCTGTCAGAAACAGCTGGAACTTAGATTAAGACCCTTGGATCTGTGTAAAGGTTAGCCAATTTTTTGCATGACTTAAAAGCTTTATTCGCATAACACATTACTAATATAAATAATATTTAACATTATAATTGTTGTGTAAATGAACCATAATTTTTATTTGTATCATGTTACATATATATACTCAATTTATACACAAATACAATACCAACATTTATTTTATGAATAAATGTAATTTGTATAAGCTTCAAAATATGCATACTGAGCATAAATATAAACCATCGTTACCTTTATAAAGATATTAATATTTTATACTCATAATTATGCCTACAAAACATCTCAAATAAAAGTCTCAATTATAAATAAATTAATCAGTAAAAACCAGAACGTCATTGTACGAAAATGTTGTTTTGCAAAATGTAAGCCAGTCGTTAATACAGGTATGGAAGTGCGTCCGTGTGGCAATAACAAGGCAATGATAGACCTGTCAACGGGGCTGGAGATCGACTGTGGGAATGGGCCGCATCGCCAGGACTGCCCGCCCGGGACCTATTGCCATATCACGCTCGCTGCGGCCCGTTGCTGCCCCAAAAGTGAGATTTTATTTTAACACACGATAATTATTATTGTTAAGTAATCGTATACTTAACGCGCTTTACATACATACATACACACATAGCTTCACGCTGTATCCCTCATATAGCAGGGTAGGCAGAGGGAACTTAGTGTTAAGACACTCCGTTCTCCACTTTCTCCGCTTTAAATTATTACATATAATTAACGTTTTAATCTTTTGCTTCGTAATAATGTCCATGCATAGAATAATAAAGTCTGAAACAATATTTATCTAATCTATTTTTATGTTGATATGTCTCGTATCATATATAATTATTGGGTTCGTATAAAATTTTATTTGTTTCATAAATAGAGCCATAATATAACCGAGACCAAAATTATATTCCAATTTATATGAAAATCAGAAACATTTCATGGAAACACCGCTTTAAGCGTAGCGTGGTGTATAAATTTTTAATGAAGCCCTTTTATTCTATAGAACGAAATACAACTACTTATTTATGAAATGTCGCAGTAAAGATGGTGAAGGTACAAGACGCTACGAGTAAATTGGATACAATCACGCTAGCTGTTACCGCTTTGAGTCCTTTGTTCCGATCTCGTAAAGTGCACTGTGAATAAAATGTAATATTTTATAAACCATGCAAGAAATTTTCTTCACTTTTGCGCGTTCTTTTTGTACAGATGATACGAAACAAGTGGACGATAAGAGAGTTTCACACTGTTCTGCGAGCGTGTATGGATGTTGCGCGGACGGTACGTCCTTTGCTACGGGCCCGAACGAGGAGGGGTGTCCGATTACGACTTCGACTTGTGGTTGCAATCGATTAGGATCGGTATCCGACAAATGTGATGACAGCGGTCAGTGCGTTTGTCGGCCGGGAGTGGGCGGCCTTAAGTGCGACAGATGTGAGCCCGGCTACTGGGGGCTGCCAAGAATAGGTTCTGGTCACACTGGATGTATACGTAAGTATGACATTTTAAAAACGTAATTGCGAAAGCTTCACATAAATTATAGTTATTCATTTAATATTTAAACACAGATTTGGATTGTTCGTTTTAATCAAAGATTGTGATTTCAATAGGATAAATAAGAAACTAATTTTCGTTTGAGATTTGAAGAAAATTAATGAATTTATGAATTTTAGTCATGTATTTGATGTATACTTATAAATCTCTCGGTGTTATCGTTTTCCTCGTATACTACCTACTAGCAAAAGTAGCTTTATTTAATTGACTTTTATATTTGATGTCTACTCCTTTAATTATTTTTATTATTACTTGACTTACCATGAAAATTCTACAGTGAACCACTTTGGCTAGGGCATCGCGTGTGTAGCCAAATACTTTTTAATTGTACCACGATAGTGTTAAAACACTTTAATTAATAAGTAAAATATGGTAGCGTGCGGTTGTTCCGCATTCGGTTCGGTCCGAGAGGATTGCGAGCAGATGACCGGGCGCTGCGTGTGCCGCAACGGCGTGCAAGGCCAGAAGTGTACAGTGTGCGCCGACCATCGACGCCGCTTAGGACCTAACGGCTGTTTCGATCGTAAGTATCCGATAATCCAGATATATTGCTTTTTATATTGGAATATCTCTCCTCAACGACCAATTTTTTATTCCTTTTATGTGCTTAGGACGCCTTTAAAGAAAGACGTTACGTTTATTATAATTTATAATGTTATAAGCCGTAATGTAGTCACTTATAGAGAAATAGTGTTATGGATTGTTGTATAATGGAAAGGGAGGAGATAATATACACCATTTTTTAACTTGTTTACAAATTGCTACAAGAGACGTATTTATGAATATATATTTGTTACGAAAACTTACTCAATTAAGTGTGCGAATGAAATATGTTAAAGCTAATTGGCTCGTATGTAAAAGCAAGGTAAAAAATTATAATGAATTCTTTTTATGATACAAAGTGAGCAAAAATATAATAAATGATATGACATTTATGGATATGAAGTTTATTTTTAAATTTATAACAATTCATTTTATTATAAACATAAGTTATTTAAAAATATAAGTTATATTTTGTAATGATAAATTCATTGAAGCACCATTATGAACTATTAAAATTTGGTCTGTAAATTAAACAAAGGATTTGTAAAGCTCCCAAAAACATACTTTTACGTTTTCACGAAAACTATGTTTTTTTTTTTTTGACACTCCCACATTCTAGCTAATGTGCCCCCGCGATTTGATACGGGCGACACAACTGTTTGTCATATTTAATTGTGTAAATTTAATACAGTTATATATATATATTTTTTTTTTTGTATCAATTTATAAAATTTTTACTTATTAGATATATTACTACTTAGTTAAAATGAGAATTACGTCGATTTGTAGGTTTTACAATTTTGAGGATTATAATTTTTTATATGGATTACGAAAACTATGTTACAATTCAGCTTAAAGTATTATGTGAAACCTTTAATCGTTTGTAATTATTGAAATGAAATTGCTTGGTCAAAAATCGCGGAACGTGTATCGAGGACCTACTAAATTCCGGAATAAAATTCTGATTTATTAACGCTAAAATTCAGTAACAAAGTCTTACTTATATATCAAATGAAATAATATTTTATATATAATATTTAAACTAATCCTTTTCAAATAGCAAAAGAAATGATTATGTAGAGTAAAGATTTTGATCATATTTTTAAATAATTGCTAAAATAATAAATGCTTAAGTTGATTTAAATTGAGATTGATTTAAGAAGTCAATTCTAAGTTGATTTTTGGTTATTTAGCTGAAATCAGTGGAGTAGCAGAATCATGTGCGGAGTTGTCGTGCTACTTCGGTGCGGTTTGCACTGATCGTACGGGAGGTGCGCTTTGTGAATGTGCGGCTGCCCCATGTCCCGATAGCGATTTAAATATGTTGGTAAGTTTACTTGACATAAATGTAAAAAATAACATGTGGTAAATAATTTTTTTATAATCTGTAGTAAAATCTAAAAAACTTGCTATGCTAAATGACTGGATGAACAACGTACAGGCGAAAGTACTGGCCGTAAAAAGCTGAAATTTAACATGTAAGTTCTTTGGGAAAGAAATAAAAGGACTAAGAGATAATTTTCCTAATTTTTTATGGAAATTAGAAAAAAACGATATTTTACGTTTTATAGCATATACTAGTCAAATATAGTTGCAGGCTACAACTTGCCTTTTATACAATGTTTATTCTCACGCCATTTCTGTATTTCCTGGGACAAGCACGATAATCAAGAGAGAGAAATAGCACCTCTCACAGCCAGTATTTTTTAAAAATAAGATGGAGGAATGCCTTTGTACTATGAATACGTACATAGAATCCAACATGACTGTGTCGGATTTAGGCCCAAAAACATACTACCATTAAGTTCAGTCTAATATCCCAATGTTATGTTTTAATATTTCAACTTTTTTTTTATATTTTCTTTTTTATTTTCACATTTTATATGTTACTCGTATGATTATTGAGGCTATTGGCGCGGTGGAACTGACGTTATTTGTAAGCGCCATTGGTCGTGAATTCGATTCCCATTCGGCAGAATAATTATATTTAAATTATTCTCATATCACAGCTCTGGTAAAACAAAGTGCGCTGTTGAATTTCGCCACTCAACACGCATTGTCTCGAATTCAGACGGTAAGTAGAGAACGGAGTGTGTTGACACTAGGTTCTCTCAGAACTATTGCTATGCGTAACCCGTATACAAAAGTGCGATTACCTCAATCACCTTATAACTAAAGATAAGAAAGTCTGAGTGATATATTTTTATTTTAAGAAAAAGAACCTTAAATCGGGATTTATTTATCTTGTTTGTAATATGCATATATTTTTTCTAAATTAAGGAAAAAATAAAGCCTCAATCTATGCAAATTATAGTAAAAGATGCTCTTAATAACACCAAATAATAAGAATTAAAAGCTAAATGGGATAAATTATTTTTAGCAATGCTTCTCATTTAATTAGAATGCTAAAATTCTCTAACTACGAGTGTATTACATAAACACACGTTCTTAAGTGAAGGGCAGACCCCTTTAGACCTATTTTGGGATAGTCAGAATTTGAAACGATTATTTCATACATACGTATAGTACGAGTATTTCATACATATTTTTATTCAGAATAGACGAAGTGACTTATGATCCATTTCAGAACGATATTTAGGCAATGTGTTGAATATAGAGTCGCCTAATATGTCCCTACTTGTTGTATACGTTAATATTACTTGTTTATTGGATTTAGGTTATAAATTAAGTATCAATCTATCGTGGCATAGAGGCACAAGCATATGACTGTTAACGCAGGTTGTGGGTTCGTTTCCCACTCCAGGAATTAAAAATATTAAATTATATTTTGTATTTTCATTTCCTCGCTCTGGTAACAAGGCAAAGCGCGGCATTGAGTTTCACCACCTCAGCACGCAATGCCTCAAGTCGGTGGAAAGTGAGGGATGGAAATGTGAAAAGAGAACGGAGTGTCTTAACACTAGGTTTTCTAGTTCCCTCTGCCTACCCTGCTATGTGCGGTATACAGTGTGAAGCTAAAAAAAAAAGTAAGATCATTGTAGCACATTAAGCCAGTAAACGCAATGGTTGTAGCTACGATACCTACGGTAATGATTATTAAACGACATCATTACTGTTTTTCTTTCTCCGCTCTTGTTTTTTGTTTTAACTATATTCATTTCTTTATGATATTGAGTTCCACTACTCAATATCACAAAGATATGTAAGTAGTTAAAACAAAAAAACAAGTGTAATATTGAGTTCCACTACTTGATTTGCGTGAAGCAATTGTTTATTTAAATGTTATTTAACGTAATTTAAAAATATTTAAGAAGTACCTAGAGAGGTTTCTGTATAGCAAGTGGGGTTTGGGGTCAGATTTCGAATTCAAATTCAAAATATTATTTATACAAATATAAACTTTGTCAAGCACTGCCAAACAAACAGTGCCAAATCAACCTAAAACTACCATGGGCTAGGTAAGCATTTTTCTAAAAAGAGCTGGCGAGAGACTCAACACGACAATACTACATCTTGGTTGTAGGTTCAAATTCCACTTTAGGCAATGTCAATATCATAACGATGTATGACAAATAGTAAAAAGAAAATTCTTTGGATAGGTTTTACAACATTCGGTCTATTTAGTAATGTAATCTTAATTCTAAGTGCAGAGCGCTAAAGCGAATCTTAAAAAATATTTTCTTTCACTCGATTTACTTCGATTTTATATATATTAAAATTTTATATTTATATGTCACGTAGGTAACTAAATTAAATTTAAATACAATATATAAAAAATAAAAAAAAGCATTATTTTATAGTAACTGTTAATTTCTGTCACATATAAAAAATTGTCTCTAGTATAGACTCTACAAAATTAGGATAGTATTCATTAGCCTAATTTGCTTATGGCTTAATATATTATCTCATAAGACCTTAATGATGCCATAGAGGTAACAAAGCATTGTACATTAACAAAGGAAGTAATTCGGAGAAAAACCTCATTTGTACTAAATCAGACTTGAGCGCGTTGTACATTTAACAAGGCTTAAACAAATACTGTATACGTCTGAGAATGTAACCAAGTAAACCTTAAAAATTTACTTTAAAAGTTAATCACTTTCATATACATTATATTATCATTAATTACGCTAATAATTCTTACTCAAATCGTGAAATTCAACAAGTGTTCAAATTATTGGCCTCTCAACGAAACTTAAAAGTGAAGTGAATTTACAAGTTAAATTCTCTTCGAGTTAGCTAAGTGCAATAAAAATCAACAGGTATGCGGGAGCGATGGCAAAACTTACGAATCTGAATGTCACCTTAAATTACAAGCTTGTCGCACTCAGGAGGACATTGTAATCCAAGCGTTTGGACCTTGTAAGTTATCAGAAGTCGCAGGAACGGTCGGTCCTTTGAGGCCCTCCTCGCCGATACAATTTACTCAACAAGATGACGGAGCCGCTTCAAAATCAACTAGACATTTACTCAATCCAGAAAAGTACTACAACAAATATGATTGGACGAGAAAAGAAACGCCCAGCGACTTTGACAGTATTGTAACGGGACAAAAATTGAAAGGTGAGTCACTTTGAGAAAAGACAATAGGCGCTTACCGAAGCAATTTCGTAATTTCAAAGTCCAAAGCGTTTAATTATTTCGGCGATTGACGACGTTATTTGATATTTTCATTTTAATTTTAAACATCCCAATATTATTCTTAAGCATTAGCATATTGCAATATTTATATTTTTCTCTATTTCATATTTATGAAAGCGATTTGAATTGTAAATAATTTAGAATGGTCGTTTATTTTGCAATTACGAGTTTAATAGTATTTTATCCGCTGCGAAATTCCAACAATACCAGCGATGCGAAAGTCTAAAGTTTTGAAATGTGTAGTTTCCGAATTACTTAATTTACTGTAGACTACCAGAGCTAGTATTTTAGTAACATCTCAATTCATCTTAATCACGTTAATTTTGTAGAGATTACAGTTTGGCTTGTTGTGTGAGCAGTTTCCCTTGTCACTTTGTGACACTGTTCCCCGTATCCTTAACTTAGTTGCCGATTTATCTTACTTATTTGTTGCTCCAAAATAATGATAGGGAATTTGTTGTTGTTATATTACTTGCTACAAAGTGTCAATGTCTACAAATTGTTTACAATCTTGTTTTATTTTAAGATAAATTATATATTAGTGTCTATGTAAAATAAAAAAGTAGTTACACTAAAATGCTTTGGGCAGTGCTAAACCTCGTAGTTATATAGAAATCGTTTCATATTTTCCATACTTTAGGTTCGCAAACAGCAACTACAGCAACAGTAGGGGCAGTAGGCGCGTTGTTAGGAGACCTCTGTACGGAGGACGCGGACTGCGCGGCGTTGCCCGGCGCGTTTTGTGCTCGAGGCGGGTGTGTGTGCCGTCCTGGGTATGTGCCTACCGCTCATAGGAAGGCTTGCACTGGTGAGTGAAATTTGTAATACTTTAAAATATATGTTTGATTTAATTTTTAAAAATGCAAAAGGTTTGAATTTTTATTAATAAACTAGGGCACAAACAAAATACATACGTTTTATTTAAAATTATATTCATAAGTTTTGGATAACTATTTTAAAGAATCTGGTTTCAAGATTTTGAAATCTATTGCAATTGTCTACAACTAAAACATTTTAAAATTCAAACACAATATTTATTTTGTCGTATGAGAAATGTTTCCGACATTGTTGCAGAACAAATAACTCAAGAAACAACGGAGGAATATAGTGCATGTTTATCAGAGCCGTGCTACAATCTCGGCAGCTGCATAGACTTGCCAGGCTCGACGTACGCGTGCGTGTGTCCCGACCCCTACACCGGCCTCAACTGCGAATTTCATATCAAAGATGCTCAGCCTTCTAGTTACATCGAAACTCCATCCTTTGACGGATCGTCCTACATACGCCTAAAACCACTAAAGGCTTACCATAAGTTGAACATCGATATTGAATTTAAGACATTCTCCGAAAATGGGGTCATATTGTACAATCAGCAGAAACCCGACGGAACGGGTGATTTTGTTTCGCTTGCGTTGGTAAACGGATATTTGGAGTTCAGGTGACTTTTATTCTTATTTCATATTTCGATTTCAGTACGGAACTGCGGGTTCGGAAATACTGTGAACAAATATTATCTCTTTACTATCCCATGTGTTGTGAACAACGTGTCCCATATAAAATAAAATTCAAATAGAACATGGGTTATTGGCAATTCTTTCATCTTTATATAGACGTTCATAACTTTTTGTTAGGTACAATCTTGGGAATGGCGTAATAATTCTAACATCACTTGAAAAAATAACGTTGAACGAATATCATAAAGTGTCGGCGAAACGATATCATCGAGACGGAATCCTCTCAGTCGATAATATGGAAGATGTCGCCGGACAATCCACTGGCAATCTAAAAGCGTTAGACCTCGCCGAAGATGCTTATATTGGAAGTGTGCCTACCAATTATTCCAGGTATTGTGCTAGTTATAATAAATTCTATATAATAAGCATGTTCTTCTGTTTCGTTAAAATGTTCATAATGTGAAACACTTGGTAACTGGAAAAGTTATGAAAATGCTCTAGAGTGTAGAATCTAATTCCCTCATATTGTGTCTGTAATTTATTTATCATATAAATTTTATATATGGTATAATGTAAGTAATTGTGTACAATTACATTGTTGTTATTATTTCTGTTTAGAGTATTTGATAATATTGGAACACGAAGTGGATTCATCGGTTGCGTAAAATACTTGAGGATAATACGTCATCAAGTCACAAAGAAATTGGGTCGTCCGGACTCATTAGTGGTATCCATAGAGAATGTTCGAGAGTGCCAATCTAATCCTTGTATGAGTATGCCCTGTAAAAATGGCGCCACGTGTAAATCCGAATCGGATACTGAATATATATGTCGGTGTCCGATAGGATTTCAAGGAGCCAATTGTGAGGAGAGATTAGATCCGTGCGAATCGAATCCCTGCGGATATGATGAGGGGCTATTGTGCGATATCGGAGCGGACGGCGGACACGTTTGTCGATGTTTGTTCGGCGATACTGATTCTAATGGGAACACGTGCAACAACGGTAATTACTACTTCATTACTTTGGATGACGGCGTTAAGCGATAGCGTCCAATTCTAATTTATACGAAATTAAATTACTATTTGTTTTTAGATGTCAATGTTGTACAAGAAACTTTGACACCTCAATTCAATGGAACGAGTTATATAGAATTACCGCCGCTCGAAGGGCTCGGAAAGGCATTCAGAATCGAAATTTGGTTTTTAACGAACCGATTTTCTGGAATGCTCCTTTATACCGGCCAGTCAAATAAAGCCAAGGGGGATTTCATAGCGATTAACTTAGTTAATGGATACCTACAGTTTAGGTACAATTTGGGGAGCGGAATCGCAAATATCACGTAAGTAAGGTTTAGAGGCCGAAGAATTAATTTAACGAATTAAGTAAAACGCTTAGTTCCATAGGCAATTATTTATTCTCCCGATGCAAGTAGAATCTCTGCCAACTTAGATGGAAATTAATAGTTTAACAGCATGATGAGTAACGGCCAAATAATAATTACACCGAGGGAGCTATTAGTGCCTTTGCTCAGTAGACTGAGATATATTTCACTTATACGTACATAAAAGCAAACAACACTACGATACAACGGCACATAACCTTCTCATAACGTTAGCTATTAAGTTTACTGTTCGGCAGATGATATTTTATTCTATTGGTATAAAATATGAATAATTATTTCTTAGGTCTCCTGTATCAATAACAAAAGGCAGATGGCACCGAGTCAGGGCCACTCGTATAGGAAGACACGGAAGCTTGCAATTCGATCATCATCCTACTCAAAGAGGTGCATCACCTCCACCGCTCACTCATCTAGAGCTCACACTACCACTTTTTATCGGCTCTTTACCGTAAGTTCAAATATTCATTTATTATTTAGCATATATTTTATTTTCTCTTGCAATTTATTAAAAAAAATATAACAAAAAACGTTCGGCTTTCTTGAATATAATAAATAGCATTTAGTAATTGCATATTTAGTTTTGTTAACATATCACTAGGTTACGTGGTCATAAAATGAATGAGATAAACTTTCTTTGTTTCACTTTTTCGTAAAATGTACGGTTGAGTTCTTTTGCAAATATTTCTTAATTTTTTAATTTTAATTCTATACCAAAATATTAACATAATAAAACGGGGCGAACGGGAACTTGAGCATTTTAAGCACATTTTTAAATCTACATTTCATACATTATGTTATTTCAGTATTATAACAAAGAGTAACTATTATTTTAAAATATAACTTTCTTATATTTTACCTAAAATGTTACCTTACTTACCTGTAAAATCACAGTAAAACTTTCCTTATTTATCTTAACGTGAAAATTACAAATTAAAATAATATATTACCTTTTATAATCAAACATTCACATCAATTTCACTTCACGTACATTACTCATAGTAAATTTTGATATTTTGGTCAAATACGTAGTGCTGCGAAGCGCAATTTGTCATACGAGAATGAATATGAAATATTTTGCAAGAGAAAACTCATTTTGTTTTTAGTTCTCGCTTCACTGACATTCAATTTACGGTTAAAATTCGGCGCACGAACAATTTATTTTTGTTTCGCAGTGAAAAAATTTTGACTGACATGCATATCTATTGTAGGTTGTAGATGTCCAGCGGAAATAATATTACAATCTTTTTTTCACGGTTTTAGAAATTTTGAATATCTTTTTATTTTTTATATATACTCGTACGTATAACACATACTTTATCGTACTCGTTCGATCATAATACCATAATAATTATTATACTTAATATAAAGTTTATATTTGTAATTTGAGCTATTAGTTATAATAGAACGAAATGAAAATCTAAGCAACTTTTTCATTTTTATAATATAAGATCTTTATTATAGCTATATAAAGCAACCGTATCAAGATATCAAAAATTGAATATTAAAGTAGAACATCTTTCGTAGTTCCTACGTCCGTCCGCATAAAATGTCGGGAGTGACCAGCAGTTTCATAGGCGCGGTGCAACAGGTTTTCGTGAACGGCAACCCCTTGTCTATGTACAGTGGGGATATAGCGAAGTGCTCTGTAGTGGCGGAGGAAGATAGACTGCCTTGCGCCACCAGCGGAGTAACTAAGTACGCCGGACCGCCTTGCGGAGACGGTAAGTGTATGAGTAATGCACACTGCAACAGATTTACTTGATTGCTATCCACTCCTTGTGCTGGATTTCAGGTAGTTAAACTTGAATTAGTTTCCGAACTTTAACGTAACTGCATACTGTTACTGTTCTATATGTCATGTTCATTGTGTATATTAATTTTCAATGTGTTTACGTACCGGAATATGTTATGAATGTTAAATGACAAAAATAAATTAATAATTCTCTAAATAATTAAATAGATAACCATAGCTCTTATACTATGGCAACAATATAGTTTAAAGTCTTAAACACTCAACATTGAAATGCTGGTCGTTGAACTGAGCCTTGAAATGTCGGGTAGTTTAATCCAAGAGGATTTTAAAAACACTTCAAAGCAAATCTATTTAGAAAATGTATAATAATACAATTTTATGGTAAAAAGTGTAAAAAATATATTGTAATTAATTAAAACATTAATAAATGTATCATTCGACTAGGTCTCACCCCTTGCAAAAATAATGGTACATGTATACCGCTACTGAACGAATACAAATGTATATGCCCGGACGGGTACCAAGGGAGGAACTGCGAGGTGCAATTAAAAGTGGAGATGTTAAACGACGGAGCGCCCATTAAGTTCGACGGAAATAATTATTACTCGTACAGAAGCAGAGGCGGCCGCAGGTAAGTTCCAAACGAATTAATAATCATACCAATAAAACCCTTTCCGCGCCTATTAAATCAATAGACAACGTTATAATAACGAGCATTGTACTCCAATTTCAATTTATTAGTAGAATTAACGATAATTTATCATTTTCAATACGTTTTATTCGTGTCGTCAATTACGCTAATGAATATAAAGCCGCAGAGTAATAAAGTAATTGCAGCAGAAAAATATCATTTAAATCAATGGATAATTTGATTGTTACATACCATTAAGGTCGCTTTCATTTTCGTGTGGTTCGTCGCATCGCAAATGGCTGCATTGTTTACGATAATAATGTTATCAAATTTATCCACGCTGATTGTACGTTGATATGCTGCAGTCAATTTCTCAATTGGCGATAATCCGTAATGACTTTTTGAAACAATAATATTATGAAATATTAATTTTGTAATTGAGGCTCACACTAGTAAAGCAACAAAAGTTAATTGCTTCTATTTTAATGTGTTTTATATAACATTTGCATAATGATGTGTATATATTGTTTTTGAATCACATTTCGATTGGTCATTTAAAATACTTTAAATAATTATATACGGGTCTAGGCTACATTTATACTTACTACATCGACTGTAAAACAAGATGTTATCTTTATACTATAGTTAATGGGCACCGGAAATGGATCATTCACCTGAGTATCAGTCGTTTTGTTCCAATTACCTTAATTTATTTTTCTTTCAATAAGCTAAGTTTACCACGTTCATTCTTTATATTGTATTCTATCTTTTCATAACTTAGTAATTCCTTCTCTTTAAGAAATAATATTAATTTTACTTACTTGATTTCTCTTTTCTAGCTTACAAACTAACCCAGAAGGTGAAGGACATTATGATGTAAGATAGCATTCGAAATTTGCTCGCTATAATGCATTTAGATATAAGTTTTAATGAATCGATCTACAATATAACATAGATTAGGTAAATCTACTTTACTTGCTTAACCCTTATACATATTGTGCACGTCAACTAATTTCAACTCTATTTCAAATTAACAGTAATTTTGCTAAGATGATATAATATAGTAACTGGCAACAATATGACAAACATTTCTAACTTAGACATTAAATCGTATTATACATTCGGAGCTTATTCTGGTAGTGGGACTTCATTAGCCTTTGTAAATTGAGTTGAATCTATCAGATCACGCCAAAGTGCTCGTACGTGACTTGCTTCAATTCGATGGAATATGCGAAACTCGTAACGTCCTTTCAATGACGTCAACTTGTGTCAAACTGTTGTACGCTGAACTAACTTAATTCATTAAAGGCTTCCAATATTTAAGCATTTAACTTACCTTCACTTGAACTTTGCGAAATTTCACCTCGACTCTGTTTATTTCTGCATGACATTGGATCTTCAATTGCTTGCCTTTTTTCTTTTTTTTTGTTTTATATCTATTAAAAATAATTTAAAAGATAAAAATTGTAAATGAAAAATGTATTGCTTAATTTTGATGCAACTTTTTTTGTATTAATATGCTTTTTGTAATACTGTATCATTATTTTAAAACTTAAATTTTGCTATTTGTATAAATGGAAAGTCCATTTAGTTCAATAACGCGTATATGGTTTAGACATTCATACTGGTTGCATATTTGTTGGAACGCGAAAAATAAAGAATATATCAAATGACTAGAGCTAGAAACAACACCATAAAACTTACATATATCGTTATTCTCATTTAAATCATAACAAAATTCCATTCTCATTTCTAAACTGCACATATGAAAGAGTAAATTCGTCGTGAAAATTAAAAAAAGAAAAACAAAACCTTCTGTTTGATAACAACAGACAGCGCAGACAGACGATTTTTCTTTCTTTTTACGTCGTCGTTAAAAAGTAGCAACGGATTTAAGAATTCCGTTTTCGAATCTACCGTTTAGTTAAGTGGCGCGTAAATTATTGACGAAGTGGTCGGAGCGTAACACAAAATCCGTTCGGATGTTTTCATGCATTTTATATGATGCGGTCCGTTCCGTCCACTCGATAATAATATAATCCGCGCGAGCATTCGCGTGAAAATGAATTGCACGCATTATTGCCGGGTATTGTAGCTAAAGCTGCATAATAGAGGATATTGAAATTTATTTTTATTTTAACCACTAGCAAGCTATTGTTTAACGGGTTTGAATTTCAAAAATATTTATTAAATAGGGTCGTATCACTTTTTTATCGAGAAACCAGAAGGTATAAGCAATAGATTGATAATGTTATTGCTCTATATACATATTTCATTAAAAATGACATAAACTTAAGACAATTCAGCATTTTTAAGTTTTCATCTCTACTATTGGAATTTGAAATATAATATGCACTTGGCTTTGTTTCTTTATAGCACAGTAAATCTATTTAATAGAACATATTAGCTTAGCACAAACAGTAAATTAATATTGTCAAGTTTTCTGGAACAAGCACAAAAAATATGCGATTCAAGGAACAGCGTAGTCTAGCCCAATTGATATGAAAGCTCTTTTTTACGGCTAACAATAAAATACAACTTGGGAAATATCTTACTTTTGCATTTATTCCAGTATATATTACCATATATTAGGTACATAACACCCTTGTTAAATATTCCTACATCAGCTACCGAGTGTTGAAATCGCAGCGGGCGCTATAATAAAAGTTAGGTATTTGCATACGAGCATAAATTCAAAACACTGTTTTCCATTACATGTACTGCATCTATTATGTATTTCGATACAGCTAATTATTTGCATACAAATGCTTCGTTAATAGTTTAAAATAGTGAAAGAATAATAAATCTAATATTTTATAAGCTCATTTGTATTATTTATAGACGTCATCTATTTTATATAACTGGCAATTTGTGGTATTTAGTGTATTTTTATATTTGTTTAGTGACAATCATGTCTATTTACTCAAATATAAAAGCTTTTATAAAACACAAAATAACTCGGCTTTTTGCTTTATTTGTTCATGCATTTCGTTTTATTGATGTTTTTTTTAAACAAGCTTTTGAAATATATTATTTTTTTAAGTTAAATTATATCGGTAACTTTTTGTAGGAATCGCAACCTCCGCGGTATAAGATACGAAATAAAGTTTCGAACTCATAACGAGTCAGGCCTCATAATGTGGAGACGGAAAATTGGTATTCGACGTGATTTCATTGGACTAGGACTTAGTAATGGCAAACTTCAACTTATATATAGTGATACGGATTCAAAGGAATCGAATGAATGGTTTCAAAGTGTGGAGTCTATAGAGAAGGTCAACGACGGACTTTGGCATACGGCGGTTGTCAGAAGACGCAAAAGACTAGCCATGTTGCAAGTAGACGACCTCCCCCCAGTTAGAGGTTACTCGCAGTCTCTGCTTGTTCCCTCGAAAGCCAACCCTAAAATATGGATCGGTAAGTTAAAGTTCTCTTGCAGGTTTTTAAATATGCATCTCTAAGAACGGGTCAAGTTGATATAGCTTTACATTAATTAAAAAATAGCACTCAATTTTTTTATTATTCATGTTTTTTATTAAGTATTATGCTTTAGGGAAATAGGTTGCGCTTGATTTTGTGAAGATTTTTTATTGTTTTTGCATTTCATTTAAAGGTACAGTTTAATTGGGTTAAATTTTAATATATATTTAGTTAACATATTTTTCTTATTCTACTTTAAATTATAAAGAAATAATTTTAATAATTACCAATAAAAAGGATGAATAAAAATTATATGCATTAAGCCAAAATTAAGCCCGTAACTAAATGAAACGTAAACACAGCAATGGACCTCTTCCTAAAAGTAATTACCGCGTCCATCATAAAACAAGCCGAGTACGCTTCAAGAGATACACTCATACACAACAAAGGAACAAAAGCGTAACAAGTTCAAAATATGCCAATCGTAGTCTTAAGCTGACGCAAAAATCCTATTTGAGACGTTTTCCCTTCCATTCTGTTTTATGAAGTGAATTAATTTGACGTTTCATGATAGGAGGATCGCCGTCCCTGCCGTTGGGATTACCGGCCGCACTGTACACGGGCCTGCGCGGCTGTATCGTTACGCTGAAGGCCGCCGGACGCCACATCGACGTCAAAACGCCCATTCGACCGTTGATTCCGGTACGATATTGCGATTAATTATGTTATACACTGACTATGTTATCGACTGGTTTAAGTGATTACCCTGTTTCTAGAGTAAATGCTGAAAGAGCATTGTTGTTGCGAAAGTATAGCGGATTTGGTTTCATATTAATTATGCATATATCCATATACCATTGATGTTTTAAAATGTTAATTCAATAAAATTCGGTGTATGCCACTTTGTAATAATTTTCGTCGCTATTAAAATTGAATAAATGATTAATATGAAGTAATTATTAAGGTTCAAGCTTTTAATAATAAATAAGTCGTAAGTCATTTTTGCTGTCCTATAGTCATGTTGACTATCTATATTGATAAATAAATATAGCATCGCTGCATTAAAAAGTGGTTCATTTAAATCGGTGTATGACATTTAAATGTTAATTGATGTTTTGAGCGAATTATAAATATAGATAGTGAATTTGACGTATTATGATGAATATTAAAAGTGAATGATAATAACATAGTAAATTGTCATATCTTTATTATGGAATGTGAAAGTATTATTTTTCGTGTATAATAGTTAATTAGTGTTAGAGTACCTGGTAGCTAATATTTGTCTTTATGGTAGCATTGTATCTGGCGATGTGTTTTAGTTAAATGCAATATAAGTTTTAATATGATACCATATTATACAACTTAGATGTACTGTTGAATTGAATTTTAAATTAATTACAGAGAAACTTAATTGAAAACTTCGATGTTAATTGCTTATAGTACATATGTATATATAATTGATTGAAACGATTTCCATGTTTGGTATGTGAATAATTTCTGTTATTATTAATACCATTACGATATCCTTAACGAAATGAACTGTTGAGTGGCAGAAGTTTTACCTATAAATAAATAATTTCACTTATCGAAAGTAACGCATAGGGTTGACTTTCATGAT
Source organism: Philaethria dido (assembly GCA_033558755.1). NCBI lineage: Eukaryota > Metazoa > Arthropoda > Insecta > Lepidoptera > Nymphalidae > Philaethria > Philaethria dido. The sequence continues at coordinate 455,391 of JAKGSA010000137.1, forward strand.
TACTATACCTAGTAGTTATGACTTCAATTCCGACTTCGAGAATACTAATAACGTATGGTTTACTACTTTATATAAATCAAATAAAATCCCTACATTTGCCTCACAAACGAGAATTAAAGTAAAAATAACTGAAGCTGAAGTTAATTGGACAAAAAGTTATTGCCATTCATTTCCATTTCTTTTACAAAAAAACATATCGCCGCAAGAACTTTGCCGCCGTAAAGAATATACTCATACATATCTAATGCATTCGTTTAGTTTCTGTTGTCTTTTAATTACTACGATGTTTTCACATATCTTTTTATAGAATGTAGCAAAACATCCACATATATAACCAAAAGATAATGTTGCCATAATAATTAATATTTATAGTTTAAGATAAATAGGTTTAAATAAATGAAAAGTTCAATCGGTGCTCGGTTTACACATCAGAGGTTTATCATATCGTGGACAAAAGCACGCGTGTGCTTAAATTATAATGTGTTATGACAAAATTATATTTAATGGTAGTTCAAACGATGACGGGTTATCTACGTCTGAATTAAATATGAGTGGAAATTTATTATTGAATATTAGAAAGGGTATTCATATAAGAAAAATTAACGTTAAATGGGCTTTAATGTTAACATTCCGTATTATATATGTAACGCTTCTTATAGTTATTTACTTCAATCGCAATCAGAAACGCCAATCAGCGTTTAACTGACAATAAATGGATATAAACATATGTTTCTACTGGCCAGATTGACCAGTTTAATATCAATTAAACGTTAATTGACGCCTCTGAGTGCGGCATTAAGTTGCTAATATTTAATAGCGGCAGCTTAGTAAGTGAATACCGTAATATACGGTGAGATTTTTAGAATTTCAGAACTACTCTCATGTTATAATTTAGCAATTCCATTGTTATCATTCCATATTAAATAAGGTTACATATAATTAAAATAATTATACTTTAAACAGTGCCATAGTTGTACAGTAGATGATTTTATTAGATTATAGTTCTAGTGTATTGCAAGTGCTTACTAATTTACTTTATTTAAACTTATGTAAACCAATATTATATAATTGACAGGTATTTTTGTGTGTAACAAATGAATCACTGCCACATATTTAATACTTATTTCTATCTTATGTTAAAAGCGTAATTAAAAGCATTTTCACAACCCCATTTGATGTTAGCACTAAATTCAAAAAGTCTAGATTTTGTAATGTGTTTTAGACAAATTCTAGGAAAAATAAAATGTCTAGACAAACTACAAAACACTTTAACGCTTTGTTTTTAATGTAGATTAGCAACATTACGGTCACGCAATACTACAACTGTACGATAGGAATCACCTTACGTTTTAGTACATTTTAATAGGTATTTCGATTCATGAGGGGAATGCACGTGACAATACTTCACTACAGTCGTTAGAGAACACACAAATAGCTTTTCCAAGTTTATATATCATTTAAAATAGCTGCCTAAATTGTGTAGAATGATTTGTTTGAAATACCTAAATTAATTCAAAAAACAATAATAATTACGATAAAGGGCTTTTCTTTACACATTTTAAAAGTAATACAGTCTACAATTCAAATATTTTATTTAGTCCATAATCTAAAACCAATCAGATCAGCCATTTAATTCACAAATTGCTATCCGAATCAATGCTTGGTAATATTAATATTCATTCGCTTAAAACAATTTATTTGTTGTTCATCAAAAAGTATTAGTTACATTTTAAATGTTAAAGCGATGTAATATATGTTTATAATTTGACAGTTTTGCTACATCATAGTATATTCTACTAATCTATTCTACAAACATAAGGTTATTTCGTATTAATTTCTAACTTCATGTAACGATTGATAAAGTATTGCTTGATGCAATTTTTTGCACATAGAGGACTTGTTATTTTTTAATTGTTCCTTTTCCTTATTCCATGTAAAATCTTATTTAGTACACATTCAGTTTCACATATTTATAACGTTTTGTAATATATGTAAATAGTTATGGACTAGATTTTTTTACAAGGCGCTTAATGGTTACTTATTAAATGTCGCTTGTCCATTTCTCACATGTTTTGATTACGTAATGTGTATGCTATATATTTTTTTGAAGTGATTTTTTGGAATTTTGTTCAAAACTGTATTGTAAACAGCGAATTTATCTTATTATCAACAAAGTATTCATTTACGAATCGATTACTATCGAATAATTTCGCATAAAGTAAAATTAACACAAAATAGTAAAATTTGAAAGTTTTATATATTTTAATTGTTTTAATATCTACATTTTTTCTACTGTAACTATATACATGTTTAATATAATACGTAAATGCTAATTTAAAGTAAACAATGACAATATTAAAATATCTACGCAGCGTTTAGTGTTAATTTTATAACGTGGTAGTGCTTCATGAAACGTAACGTAACCGTTTCTATACTAGAATTAGGTTAAGTTTTCTGCCATTGATTCGAGTTACACTTCGGACGATGGGGAAATTAAGTTCGTGCTATTCGTAGAGCTAAAACACGTGTAGAAAATGAGCTTTCTTGCATTTTTAAATTAAACTGAAGATTTTTATCGTGTTCACGACTGAGTTTCGTTTAAGTATTACTATCTAAACGTTTTTTTGTTCTACGAAAAGCATAATTTATAAATATTTGCTTACTTACTGTATACAGGAAATATAAATGTGTAAATGAAACCAATATTTAACGATTTGGCAAAAAGTGTACCCAATAAGAGTTTATCCTTACGAACACTTTATAAAGTATTGTTGAATCGAAATAGCCTATTACGGTTTTCAATTGTAAGTAATAAACATGCAAATTTGAACTGTGTTTACTTACTTATAAAGTTCAATATCTTGTCACCGTTCGCCATATTGTTTCCACGTTTTACTACAAATGGTTTGGAATAGGTTTATGGTATTATTCGTCCGAAAGCTCGGATGAGTGCAGCAATAATGACCTGTAGTTATGTCGCAGTTGGTTCTTGAAAGAGGTGAACGTTTAAGAATGATTGACAAATATGTATCTTAGTTTGTTCCACTAACTATATTTCCTTTACTAAAAATAAAATAAAGCATACGTACTTATATATTATAGTAGTAACGGTCACACTCAGTATCTGGAGCAGCTCTATAACTGAATAATTTGAATAATTATTCATAATCGCCCACCTCGAACCTCTTAAAATATCTTCCGATCTAATTTATTACGCATGTGTGTTTTGATGTACCTATATTAGTTTAAATACAAAATATAATTAAATGAGACTGCATATCTTGTTGTTTTATTCATAGCTTTTACAATCTACGCTTTTTCCGACACCATTGTAACTAAATAACATAACACCAGTTAAATATATCGGACATACCTACTGCTAAATTATGGCGTATCATAATATAAAAAAAATGTTAAAATTTATTTTAAATGAAACTGGGATAATCACAAAAAATAACAACGGTAGATAAGAAAGCTCTAAAGTTAATTATTATGCATATTGAGTTTCCACTTCTCACCCCCTTTACGACTTATCAGTATTTAAGCATCTTACGCTTATTCTGCTTAAGATTTTGGCCTTGATAATATTAAGAAATTCGTAATTTGTATTTTAAATTTGTTGGGTTAATTTATTTAAATTTATTATTCAAAAGGAGTTACTAATAGGGTGTTCATAAAATTCGTTGAAAATATAATTTAGTCCTAGACGGCTTTAATTATTAATTGAGGAGGAGCAAGCGAGGTTTAGTATAAAAAATACATTAATAAAACACATCTATTTGTGAGCTAAAAGTATTTTATTGAAGAAAAATTTTAAATACAATTTCAAAGTGAAAGTTCTCTGTTTTGAAAGATGTACTAATGTCTATAGATGCATAGACAATAGGCAAGCATGTGCATTTATAAGGTTGCATTTTTAATAATGCCTGAATATTCTTGAAAAAGAAACCGTTATATAACCTTTTTTTTATTTGGACGTTGTATCAATTTAGAATGGAGTGTCGTAACACTAGGTTATCTGGTTCCCTCTGCCTACCCTACCTTGCCTACCTGCTATATGCGGGTTACAGCGTGAAGTTAAAAAAAAAATCTATTTAGAAAAAATGTAAAGAGGATATAAAGCAACGTTTCTTCATTAAATAAAAAAGTAATAAATTCAGAGAATTTTTAAAAATATTTGTTATATCAATAATATATTATAATATAAAAAATACTGTTATATTACCTAATTACGTAAAATAAGTCATAAGCACACACATTTTTATTTCATATAGTTTCCGATATGACTGTTCGGTTAGCGTTTGTTTTCAAAGGTTAAGAAGTATCCAATTCACTATTTTACGAATACGATATTGCCATAAAACGAACAATACCTTTTAAATCTATACTACTAGGTCCACTCGGTATCTAGTAGCAAGACACTCCGTTCACCGCTTCTCACCCGGATTGCAATGCAAATTGCATGCTATGGGGTGGAACTTAAAGTTTAGTGATACCAGAGTGGGGAAATAATAATGTAGTATAATCAGTACTCTGAGTGGAAATAGAAATTTCTGACCTTCCTGTACTATGTTAGGGCTAATGGTATTATGCTTTTTTTTTTTTTTTTATGGATACCGGATGGCAAACGAGCAGAAGGACCGCCTGATGGTAAGTGGTTACCTTCGCCCATGAACATCTACAACACAAGAGATGTACTAGATGCGTTGCCAACCTAGAGGATGCAGATGGAAAGGGAGGATAATGTAGTAGTCCGCTATCGGAACCACCACATTTTGGGGAAAGGATGGGTGGGAAAGGGGAAAACCTGGCTTACATGCCATCGAACCGGAACACATCATAAGATATTTGGCGGTTCGTCTTTGACATGATAGTGGTCGCGAGCCAGACGGAGGACGAACCTCCTACCACCAAAGAAAATGCTACTTTAACTTCAGTAAGCCTCTTTGTACTAAGTACTAAAATAAAAAAAAGTAAATAAACGCAAAAATCTTTTTTATAAAAATAAAAAAACCTATTAACTGTAATGAATCACGAAAAAGGTGGAATTGTTTAGCGCCTCATATCTACCATCAACATTTCAATCGGAAGAAAGTTACGAAACGTGCTGTATCAATGTTCGATCAAAACCATTTCACGGACAGTAAATTAGACTATTCATTTGATGCCCTTGACTCATAATCTGGAAGTTGCAAATTGTTTTCCTTACAATCAACGATCACGAAAGCTTTTGAATCATGGCTCATAAAAAATTCACTACTAATTAAACGTAAACATAACAATAGCTGTCGTAATAAGGTCTGCCTTACTTTGTTTATACTTTATAATTACAATATGCCTTGGGAAATAGACTATTCTAGAAAATTTCTATACAATATCTAGTAATCTTCGTTTATTTGCAGATTTTGAAGGTCAGAAAATGTGCAGTTATATATGAGTCTGTTTCCCTGTTTGTTCTCGTCTGTATCTGTTTACTTCAAATTACATCAAAAATGTTATATTTATAATGTTTTATTTATAAATACACAAAAGAAAACGATAAAAATAAAAAAAATAAATTTAATAATTGTTGACTTTTGTTTTTATGTTCAAATTGTTTAGACCATTTTCATTCAATATTTAAATATGATATCTTTAAACATTTTCTTGTACAACGAATAGAGACAATTTATTGATAAATGTTTACTATTTCCCTATGTAATTCTAAGTTCCCACATTGTGGGTTCGATAGAGGAAAGCTACTCCGCGTTTTGTATTAACTAGATCGGAGCAGACATCTGTTTGTCTAATACTAACATTCCTTGTGCGGGATTTAAGCCGATGTTCCTTTCTGTATTTAATAAACGCCAATAACTATTATTATTTGCTTCGTTTCATTAAAGTATTATGAAGACTAAGTATGTTATTCTAAGATCTCATTTGAGGATTTATATAATGAGATATTGAGATAATGTAAATTCGACAAAATTTAATATAAGAAAAGAAAACAATGTGGTTAGGTGATTCAATTCATCATTCAGAGGAAGATGATAAAAGGTGTAGTAATAAGGATAATAGCGTGAAAGAATATAAAAGAAGGAATTTTATGTCATTGAAGAAGAGTCATGAACAAAACATGAGGACTCCGAGGAAGGAAAGGTGTTAAAAATTTAATACCAGTGAAAACGAGAGGTACATCATTATTGCAGAGATTAAAATTTATTAGTTAAAAAAATAATTAAAAAACGTAAAAGTTGTCTAAGAAATGACGAGAAGATTATTATTAAATTTGGGAACGGAAATAATTCTGTATTATATACTCTAACTTTCCACACTGAGCAAAAATTGTACAAAACAAGTAACGAGTTCCTCGACGATGAGCGTGTGTAAAATGGGTAAGACCTCCGTCGTATGTGGCCAAACTTTACGTTTAATATATGCACCCTAGCGCTTACGATATCCTGATAAAGGGAATTTTATACAGGGAAGATTTTTTCACTTGATGACTTGCGAGAAATCGTTTTCCTTAAATTATATTAGTTCGGGCTAATTATTATTACATTTATCCATATACATTAAATAAAATTATTTGGTAAATTTTATAATAATCTTTCCAATAACTAAAGTGACTGAGTTCCGCCACTCAGCATGCATAGTCTCAATTCGGAGGAAAGTGGGAACCGGAAATCTTAAGAGAACGGAGAGTCTGGACACGTAGTGGACGTAGAGCTGTTATATGCAGGATTCAGTGTGAAGTTAAAAAAAATAACTAACTTTAAGAGCCTAAATATGACTCATATATTTTAGTTGATAATTTAACGAAGCCTCCTTAATTTTATTTTTACTTTTTACTAAAATTAAAACATACAAAGTTACTTTATGTCTTTTCATACATTTACATAAATTCCATTTTTTTATTTAGAGGATGATTTTTCATTGTAGTTTTAAAACTTTAATATTTTATCTAGTGCTAGATACGTGTCTTTAAAATGCGCCAAAACCCCGTGCCGTGCTTGAAGTGAATATAGCGCTCCTTACTAAAGCCAGCTCTTTAGTAAACTAATAAAGAACTAGACTAGTAGAGATTTCACAAAGTAAACGCTAATTTGAATTTTAAACCGCAGAGTGGAAAATATGCTATATACATACATATATTAGCAGATAGTTATCATTATTACATTATGCATATACTTGTTTCCAAAACAATTTTTAAAATATAAGGTTTTAACAAAAAAGAATACAAATTTCAAATAAATTGTAAAACAAAAATGATTAGAAAATTATAAATGTAAAATAACTCAAAAACTACTCGACAAATCTCAACCAAATTTAAATGGGCCTAGTTCAAAGCACTGGCTATATAACAAAATAATTATCGATTTTGGAAGAACTGGTTCATACAGTATCAAGTTATTCGGGTAACACACATAAAACACAGTGGAACTGAGAACATTGTCCTTTTTTTAAAATTGATTTAAAATAGTATTCATACTTGTTTTTAAACTTACATAAAAACTGACGTTAAAAATGAAGTTATTTACAATTTAAATTCCTAATAAATACACACATAGTAAAACAACAAAAACAAATTGAGAAAATTTTAAGAACTTAGTATAAAGTGAGTGAGGTTTAACAAATGTACTTCAGACACAAAAGCTGAACATTAGGTGAAAATACGATACTATAAACATAAAATTTGATAAAAAGCGAACAATGAAACATCCGTAACAAATAAAGGAGGTCAGAAAAGAAAAAGTATTCTCACATAAAGTAGATTGATATATCATCCTTTACATAGTCCGCCTCTAATCTCAACTAGGCTGAATTATGGTGTAGAAAATATCCTCTCATTCTTTGCATAAGCTATAAATCACGCGAACCACCGGAATCCCTCGAGGCATTATGGAGGGGAAAATAAGCAATAGATATTAAGCAAAACGTGTTATGGGCGCAGTTTTTATTTGTGCGTGTATTCGTTACTTTACTGTAATAATAGCTTTAAAGTATTTGTGTTTCGATTGTATAATATTGTACTAATTGCGTGATTATAGTCTAAGTATCTTACGAAATTCTAATATATATCCTAAAGTAATACAATTACTGTATTGTTCTCGTATAGTGAAAAAAAATAGAAAATATTTCAAAAATTTTAGAAACTTACAAAATCTAACATAAAAATATGCAATAACCTTTACAAAAAAGTAAAAATTATGCAAACCCCTAAAGCAATTGAGCGTTACAGAAAATCCCTTATTTGTTATAGATTGAGAATGTTACTTGTTTGTAAATTGAAGGTTGATGAGGCGATATTGTGGATCGTCTCGCTGATCCGGATCATGTAGGATCTGCGGTTCTAAGAAATTCTGAAGAGTTGTTATTGAGAGGGACAAAGGATCTATTATGTACGCTTACCTTAATACAGAAACAAGTATTAATAATATGATACTTAGGTTAATTGCTACATGCGAATATCTTAAGTTTCCCTTATGAAATTATGGAAGTGTGGAATGAAGGTATAATATATTCAATATATTACCGAATGTATGATTTTTAATAGCATGTTAAATATATTTTAATCTTTATGAAGTAAAATAGACCTAATTTTTAATTCAATTTTACAAAAAGAACTTGTAATTTTTTACTGTCCTCTATAGAGGACAATAAAAATATATATAGTATGAATTTAATAATACATATATATTTTGAATTTACCCAAATACAACCTTTTATTAAAAAATAATTACAAAGAATAGCTATTTAGATAATTATACACTCACCCTATACTATTATTACTGAAATTAGGTGGCTTGTTTTACTTTATAGAACTTATTCATTTCAATTTAAATATATAGTCACTAATTAAATAACATAACTCAAAAATGATGTCAACTTCTTTTAAGTTCATATTTATTTCTTTCTATTATATATAAATTGTCTTTCACCGCTGCGCCGGGTGATTTTTTATAATATAGTACCAGCTGTTGCGCGCGGTGATTGACAGAATTATTGAAAAAATGACACGTTAACTGGATATTTTAATTTATATTTTTAGAAACGATGGGAACAGGGCCAAATACCCTTTTCTTATATGTATTATATTTATAAAACATGACATAGCAACCTAGTTTCCTTAATTAGCAATATCTATACATATATTGCAATATTGAACTTACACAAGTTACCTAAATTAAGCACATATGCTAAAAATAACAATACACGGAACTTCTTCGAAACTTCTGCTTGTTTAACCTAAAAGGAAAGTAAATAGAAATAAAAGAAAAGTAAAAGTAAGGAAAATAATAAGTGAAAATGTACAAATAAGCTATAAGAAATCATAAAGAGCATCGCGTGTTTTGCGCAAACGTTTTATCACTTTATTAAAAGCTGATATTGTGAAAGCAGAGCGCTCGTAGTGCTCGTACGAAGTGTACCGCGTAAAAATATTTTTCATTGGTTACCTAAACTTCTCATCTGAAATTTCTTATTTACAAAAGAATCTGTTTATTCCGTAGCCGTCAAAAGATATTGTAAGAAATATAAATTTATTTCAAACTCACTTGTACTTCGCCCCGTTTCGGATATTATTTCTATACAAACTTTGTAAAATAAAACTAGAATCCACCCGAAATTTTCGAGATAAAATTAAAAAAAAATATTTTTAGTGGATCGTTTCAAGTAAAATCAATAAAATATGTTATTTCCGCTAAAAATATACTAAATTTCTATACGTATATCTAATATACACCCCTATTGGATATACGTATATATTTAATATTGTTAATTTTAATGTGATTCGTGTCTGAATATAATGATAAAATGAAAATACTCAAAAACCTCATGCTATCTAAATATCGTACACAAAAACGAATAATAGTCCAACAAATAATATAGTAACCATTTTTTTATTGTAAACTCAAGGGAAAAATAAAAAGTAAGTAAATTAATAAGAAATATTAGCTATTTACAACCCTATTATATTTTATGAAGAAGTGGAAAATACAACATAACCTCGACACGCGATCGTGCACCTATTTCTCATTCAATCGTGTATAAATAAGGCTAAGGTGAACATGAAAGTGTACGCTGTGAACAGATTCTTTGCATCCCCGAGGATTTGTATCTCGTCTCCCCGCAGCGTAAGACGTGTTTTGAATACACCTTTATATTTGACGGAATTCTCATACGGTACCTGAAATACTCTATTTGGAAATTTGTTATGTCTGCTCAAACTATTTATTAACTAATACTTTTGATGCCTTCGTGGCCCAGTGGGGTATTATACTGTAAACGCGATATTTATGGGTTCGATCTATATACTCTGAAGTATTATATCTTTATTTATCTAGTGTGTTAAAATAAAGCATAGCCTAAGTTTCCGACACACCTCACTAAACTCGCTCCCAAGCGATAAAATTGGAGAACGGAGTATCTTAACAATACGTTTCAAAGCGCGGCGTTGAGTTCCGTCACTCAGCACGCAATGCCTGAATTCGGCGGAAAGTGGGGAACGAAGTGTCTTAACACTAGGTTCTCAAGTTCCCTCTGTCTACTTTGCTAAATGCTGGATACAGCGTGAAACTAAAAAAAAAGTTTTCTCTGTTTGTTGTACCTACACTTAAAGCTGAAAAAAATGTGAGATGTTCTTACAAGAATATTACCTTATATTTAATAGGCAGAAACAAGAGCAATGTCCGAAAGGATTTTAATAAAGATAATATGTAACGTCTTATGAGATTGTGTGCGAGGACAGAAAATGCGAGATTATGAAAGGTTAGTAAAGAAAATAAATTGGGGTTGATATATTGTCCCCGTGGAGTCCCACGCGAAATGAAGCACATTGATATATGATTGCTGAAAGCTGGATACTTTAAATCCATGACAAGATGAATAATTCATTTCATTGAAACTTGTGATATATTGCTGATATTTATAAATACACAAAATAAATTAATAAAACAAATTATTTAGGCACTAATTTTGATTACAAAACCATATTCTTGTATTTTATTGTTGTACATAGTAATTCAAATTAACAGCAGTAAAATAAATTATGAATCATCTACAGCTAAAACGAGTCAAAATTTAATACTACAAAACCGGACGATATACGATCAATCGTGTAAAACAAAACAAAATTTCCCTTTTATCCTTTATGAAATATGAGGGTATAACAAATTTAGTAACTCGCAAGGGCACTCCACCAAACGAAATTAACATTACATGCGCTTAGAGTAAGCCATATAACAACAATATTGGAAGCTGCGACAGACCCCTGAAAATCGGCGTCCGTGACGATAAATCGTTTAATTCCACCCCAGTGACTCGACCGATTGCTAGGTCAGGACACCATCACAATTTACAGCGATCCAGTTTGGATATCAGACTGCTCTGACAATTGTGTACTTCGAAATGCCATCCATTGGACAGCCGATCTTCGATAAGTATGTGGAGCGTCTTGGAACACGAGTATTGATCTTACTTGCACAACTTTGACATTGCTTCAGGGAATTTATAGCATGCAGATTGCAGATCTATTTCAATGTAAGACTAGAGGTGGGTGACGAAACTTACTTACCTTTAATAGAAATAAGATTAAAGTGTCTCGTGAAAGTGAAATGTTTAAATTATATTACTCGAGTACGTTATTATATGTATGTACGTGTATTATAGAATAGTAATAATAAAAATGATTGAAAATTTTTTAGCTATAAAATAATAACATCTAGTCAAATGTCTAAAGAATGTAAATAGTAATCTTTTAAATCATGATTGTCTTAATTTAATTTTTTTTGACTGTACTACATACATAGCTGTTATCGTGGTTTAGTAGGGGAGCGTCTGACTGTATACGGGAGTGGTTATGGATTCAATTCCCACTCGGAAGAATGATTCAATTTAAATCATTTTCGATTCCATACTATGGTAAGACAAAGCGTGGCTTTCAGTTCTGCCACGCAATGACTCGATGGACGGAAAGTGACGAACGGGGTGTTGTAATATGAGGTTCTCTCTGACACGATAGATATAAGTTTATATGTTTTACTACTGGAATTAATGAAAAAATATATATAAAATTTGCCTTATATCTAACTAAATAGTTTGACTGAAATTTATCTTATTCTTATGGATTAAATATCTATATATAAATACGTGAAGCAAAAAGGGGTCCAACCTTTTTACGAAAATTACGCGGATGGAGCATGTAATTTGGCACACTTATAGTTTTTATAGATAAGGAGTGCAGAAAGCTAACATTTTTTAAAAATAATACATAAAAAGTATGTCAAATAAACAAAACAAATGTTACACACACTACCATGGTTTGAGGTTCATGTTTATATAAAATGACATATACATACGTTGCTAGGACGCGTTAATAACGCGTCAACAGGGACACTAGTAAGATTAATTTCATCATTTTAAATGCTTTGGATTTATAACACATATTTGACAATTTAACAATTTAGTACTACCAGTATTTCTATATTGTAAAATAAATTGTAAAAATAAAAGAGAATGTATTTTGTTTGTGTAATTGAAGAACAAAATGTAGATTTTATTATTAGCAATTTAAATACATGTAAATAGGCTTTTCCATCCATACCTGTTAAGAGCCTCGAAGCAAAGATTATTTTGCTTGAATTATTATGCGTGAAACTTGGGAATTGGTTCAGTGCAGGATTTGATAATGCTCACCTAATAATACTTGTAAGTAAAAAAGGTATAAGAATACTATTCCTATAGAATACAAAATTATCACAACAAAGATCTTATTAAGATTTAATCTAGCTTCCGTTACAATGTAAGGAGCTACTTTGTAAATACTAGTAACTTATAGCAATTATACTTGCGTCGTAAAATATGATATGCCTAAATGATCTCTATTAAGCTTAACATGTCGCCATATCTTGCAAATTGCATTACACTAACGGCTCAGTATATACCTAATCCTATCTTATTCACCTCATTACCTTCCTAGAATATATGCGGAAGGAAATATGTTGTACCAGTTATCTAAAAAATACTTTTCCTTTCATAAGAATTACAGTTAAGTTTGGTATAATATTTTGTTGAAGTAAAACGCTTTTGAATTGGCAATATTTGCATAATGTGAGTGTTGGGAGTCCACCGGGACACTACCTACCGCTCGCAAGGTACAATCTGTGGATATACTCCACGAAATTCAACTATTTGGTTATTTTACGTGAAGCGAGTATATACTATAAAATTGCTTCTCTATGTTAGAAAATATATATTTGAATAGAACAAAAAAAATTTATGTATGTATTATATATTTCTTTCTAATATATTAAGTTATTAATTAAATAGCAGAAAAATATAGATACACATAAGATAAATAAAATATATTTTGACAGATACTTCTAAATACATCGCTGCCATCTTCCCGGCCAAAACTGGCGTCTTAGTTTAGTTTGTAATGTCACAAGAACTTTGCCTAAGTCGTATTTAACTTGTGTGAGCACAGCTTGTTTGGTAACCGCATACCAACAAATTTTGACAGTGTATATGTTATGTACTGAGTGACAAATTAGTGCGTTACATTATAGTTTTATTTTATTTTATTTTATTTTATTTTATTTTATTTATATATATAATACATATATATATATAATTGATACCTATACATATATATATATATAATATCCTGCCAATATGAATAATGATAATTGAATTTTGGCATTCTAATAAATATCTAATTATATATTATTGTTTAGATTGTTTATATATAGTCAAAGTCAAAGTCAAATAATTTTATTCAAAATAAGAAGTTACATGCTTCATTTTTTGAACGTCAAATAATTTACCACCGCCTTATACTATTGTTAATATAACTAACTATGTCTACAATAATAAATCAAAATATATGGACTTTATATGCGTACAATTAGCTGATATTTAATATGATAGATTTTGATATTTTTTAAAGAGGACACATTATCAATTCAATAATTTCTATATACCGATACTTACAGGTGTAGAAGCGTAAAATACTAGTTGCCTAAGCGATGTGTATGTAATTTCATACAAAAAATGTATGTATAAGTAGTGTGTGTATTATTTATTAAGAAGGGTATAAATATTGTAGATTTAGCAACAAAATATACATTATTGCTGTGTATTACTTTTATAAATATCTAGTAATAGATTATTTTAAAATGGTGGTACTCTGCCGTATTCATGTACCATACACCTAAATCATACAACGGAGAAGAAAAGAACTATAAAATTTATCTACGTACTCAATCTTTCTTAATATACATACATACATAGCTTCACGCTGTATCCCGTATATTGCAGGGTAAGCAGAGGGAACCTAGTGTTAAGATACTCCGATCCCTATTTTCCGCCGAATTGAGGCATTGCGTGCTGAATGGCGAAATTTAACGCCGCGCTTTGCCTGTTACCAAACCCAGGAAATGAATAATTCCATTTCCTGGAGTGGGAATCGAACCCACAGCCTGTCGCATTTACAGGTTCACGCTTGTGCCTCTGCACCACGACAAGAGTTACTTTCTTAATATATTAGTATTAATTTGCATTTATGTTACGTTTCTTGACAATTGAAAGATACAGAAATATATGGTGGATAAAGTTTTGAATAAAAAATATATTTTGGTGAATACAATATTTTCATAAATATTTGTTTATGTTAATGTGGTTTTGAATGACGTACGTATGCATTTATCTTTAATAGAAACGTACCTTTTATTTCACCAAAGAAATTATTATTAAATTTAAAAAATGGCTTGTATACTCAAACTGAAATAATTGAAATGAAAGCATTCAAATGAGTACATATTTACGCTGAATAAACACTTTTGTCTTCAACGTTGTTCTTTATTTTAATAATACTTAAGTGTTCAATTAACGTATTGTTTCATCTATGAAAAAAATATTCCTTTATTTCACGGAACAATTAAATTTTCCTATAGATATTCCTCTGCCAGGTGTACCGACGATGTGGTTAAAGTTACTGAAAGTCGCTGAATGTGAAAAGGATAGGACTGAGCGAAATTATTTGGAGGAGACCTATCTAGCAGTGTTCGTTGTATGGTTGAAGCAACGATGAACCTATAACATCATATATTTTTATTTTTTTTGATTATACTTCAATTTTAATCATCTCATCGCCTCTATACAATGTTTATATTAAATTGTTTTTCTTTTAACATATTTCTAACTAAAAACTATAGACACAGCACAATATTCTTCAAGCTTAAGCTGCGTCTGTGACTGAGGGAAAAATGTAGAAAGAGTTTCCATAAATTTTCCAAAAGCTTATTGTAATATAAATGTTAAACAAAAAAATATCCGTACTATTGTTATTAATACGTAATATTTGTTTCATTAAACTAGTATAAAAAAGTAAATAGTTCCGAAAAGAAAAAAAAAATATTTGTAAAGAAATCTGAAAAAGGTGCAGTGCTTTGTTCCAATATAGAAAGCTTGAACAGTAAAAAATTTAAATCTTATACTAAGAGTCAGGACAGTAGGTTGCATAGTCACGGCTGGTTGATTTTCTTCTACGACAAAATGCACTCACGCCTCCGCTGGGCCGCGTGCACTCACGAATGCATTTACATATTGATCTTTACGAATCACAACGATAGGGTAAGTAGAAAAATCCTTTTAAGCATTGCATTGTTACTGCAAATTGATCCTAGAAACTGCAGTTTTCTTTTATGATGCCATTAGCTTCTGGTATTTAAAGTACTAAAAATAGTCAATTTTAATTAATAAAGAAAACAGATATGTAGAAGTATAGATAATATATGTATAGTATAAGTTCTTTGAAATTGTCTTAAATGTAATATGTAACTATATATGCTTAAAATAACTATGAGACGCATTAACTAAATTTCTTCTCCTCCGACCGTATTATTTATCGTAAAAATAGGTTCCATAGCATGTTTTTTTCTTCATATGAAAATAATAAGGACATAAATATATGTTTGGCTGTTTCAGATAAATTCCGCGTTGGATATCGACACTGAGGATATGTTATCTCTAAATAAACATTCCCACAAAAATGCGAATTGCATTAAATTACATAAAAAAGGAATGTATATGTTCAGTTATTTTGATGTTATTATTTTTTTCTTTGTCAACCAGTAAATAAAAATTGTATGTAACTTTAACTGAGGTTTGATTAGAATCGATTCAATTTAAACAGACGGAAGACTGTATCCTGTCATCTCCAGCGTATTCGATAAAGATATTTTGGCATTCTGCAGTGCTTCACATAGGTTATATTCAATTACCATAATTTTACTTAATATTATTAATGCTCCATAATATTTGCAGTAAACGACTAACCTGCAGTGATTTACCTACTTTATTAATGAAATTACTAAAAGCCTTGGTAATGAATTGATATAGCGTCATGACGCATGCTGCCTATCCATTAGTGGTTTGAAATCTCGCGGGCCGGCAAACTTCTAGTAAAACGTACCTACATATGAAATATTCTACATAGACTTAACCTATTTGTATCATATATAAATGAAATCAATATAAAGCAATGTACAGATAGTTAAACTTTTATACTTTAAGGATATCATCTGTAATGTAAATATGAAATTGTTGTTTTTAATAAAAATTAACCTTTAGCAGTTAAAAAACTTTTCAGGCTGCTGTTGAAAATTTATAAAAAAATTGTTCAGTTGTTTCAGGATAAAAATATTTGAATTTACTCAACATAAAGTTAAATATACGAAAGGTTAAGGAGAAGAACGAACGATTTTCTAAAAAAACAACGTATTATAAAAATATTTCAATAGTTATAAGTTTAAAGTGATTGCAAGCATATTAATAAATGGCTTCACACTTTATCCCGCACAGCGGCATTTTCCGCCCGAAGTGGAGACTTTTATAAATAATATATAATTTTATTACAGTTTGCGATAAACTAGGTACTTTTATATCTTTAACCATTTGATCTCAACTTAGTTAGCTATTTTGTATCAAATCGAAATTATATGTCAGTTTTATCGGAAGCTATAGCCGGAGAAAAGAGCAGTGAAATTGTCTTTGAGAGTTAGAACATCTCTAGTGCTGACTGAACGAAACGTGTCTGAACAATCCCGAGGGATATCCAAGAACAGTTAACTGGCAACATTCTTTATAAATTCCGACAACAATTTGCTCTGTTTATTCGCTGACAACACTGAAAGGCTTTCAATTTATATTGCCAATATATCTTTATATAAGTTTAAGGATATAAGCTTATTTTGACACTTCGTACATATGGTATATAGACTTACATACATATGTTGCGATCACCGTATGAATATTATAATGTAAATACCATACATACGGCATGAAGAGTGAGTTTGTTAGTATATATAAAAAACAAACTTTTCCCTGGCCTGATTATACAACATATAATATAGTTATTTATGAGTAATGTGAAATAATGTGTAAATAGTAATTGAAATTACGGTCTTTTTAAGATAACTTATATATTAAATAAAAATAATTCGTACAACTTTTGCTAGAAAAGCAAATCTTATAAAAAAAGCAATAATATATTTTAGTAATTGTCGAAGCTAAATAACTAATTATTTTAGAACAGATATGTAATTTTTATCATTATAAGTCGTGACCGCCAACGCTTGTGTACGAACCCATATAATAACTCGAACTAATATAATAGGATTATGATCATTCGTAATATTCAAAGCTTTGTGGAATTAAACGAAGTAGGTATATTCCTACGTTCCAGTTTAGTACTGTCCTCAGAGCTAGTGTGTGAGTTTTATGATTCAACCGAGAAAAGTAATTAAGTTTTCCTTTGTAGGCGAGTTTTGCTTGAGGCTGGCTCACTGTTAATTAATCATCCAAGCTGTTTCTTCTCCACTTTCTGAAATAAGTGGATAATGGTTGTCTTTTTCGCATCCTTTCTATAGATTCTTTATTCAATAAGCAAATATTTTTTTCTACACATGAAACTTCAAGATTTCATTAAGCCGCGCAACGGTTTTATAAAAATTTATCAATACTTGCGAAATTAATTTCTTCTTTGCCTCAATCTCTGAAAAGATATTATATGAGTACAGATCTTATTTCAATAAAATGAATATATTTTATGTGATTTGTATTATAATATAAAAAAATTGAAAAGAACCTTCACGATTAATTTTCATTTTGGGTTATATATGAAATAACTTTATTAATATATTTGCTTTTGCCAGTCAACATGTTTTAAATATCATTTACATTTTCGTTTTATATTGAATTGACGAACTTTAAATGAAATAATTTTTCAACGAAACACAGTTCGTGGTCACGGTAGGCTGAATTGTTGCTGGCGTTTCTTTCAGCAGTAAATAATATGAAAGCTTTTTTGATATTACGATGTTTAAAATATATATTATTTATATAAACTTTATTTCCTGTTTAATTCACAGATTTTGTAATTAGACAATTAATTACCTCATTAAATCCTATTCTTTTATACCATTTTATATTTATTTATTATTCTAAATTATATGTTATATAACTCACTTAAAACTCTAAGCATATTATATTATTTGTTTTTATTCATCATATTTCAATAGAAATGTATTTTAGTCCTAATTGCAATATAAGGGAAGCAAAATGAGCTATTGTAGATGCGCTGCCCGACGCAGTATCGCTCTTTTGCTCCGCCGCGTCACAATAGGAGGTTTCAAGCGTATAAATGGTAGCTTTCCTTGAAAATATACATTTTAGCAACCAGTTTAAATATATATGTACAAATTAAATTCAATAAATTTTACTTGTATACAGTTACATTTACACAAATTATAGTAGAGGAATTTTTTAAGCATTCATTAAATTTTTTTGGAGACAAAATTTAGCTATTAATAATTTAGATATTTCAAGTTTTACTTGTTCAACATTAAAACTTTTGTTTATTTGCTTTTTGAAAGTAATTGCTATAAAACCCGTATTCATTTGTTAACTTATTTATAATTTATTGTAATATATTGTACTTCCCATTATTTTATTGTAGTTTTCCTGGAAATATTAAAAATGTAATTAATAGGGACTCAGTTCTTGTTTCTATTCATTTTAACATAATATCGTTCTCAAATCTCACTTAATGCACGATTGTTCTGCTTGCGATGCTCCTCTCTTACCTGCAAAATATAGAAGGTACATTACATAAAAAAACAATTACCAAAATATAAGAAACATCGTGGCGCAATGGGTTTCCGTCTGACTGTAAATACAATGTTTGTGGGTTCGATTCCTACTCGGGGGAATGTATATAGTAGTAGTATTTGAATTATTTTCAGTTCCCCGTTCTAGTAAGGCAAAAAGCGGCGTCGAATTTCGTCTCTCAACACGCAATATCTCAAATACTGGCAAAGAGCGGAGAACGGTATGTCTTGACATAAGGTCCCCTTTGCCTACCCCGTAAAGTTTTAAAAGGTACAATTTTGTTTGTAAATTTGTTCACATGTCAAATTGAAATAGAAAATAATTTCATTATATAAATCACCGAAGGAAGAAGGCAGTATTACTTTAAATAAAGCGTATCGTGAGGAAATTTCTAACTCTGGAGCCATAGAAATTCTTATATTTAAAACTGTAATTTATTCCCAGTATTAACATAAAGTTTAGGTATTAGCTAATTTTTTATGTTTTATTTGTTCAATTGTCAAGGAGCTAATCAATGCCATGTCATGAAATAAATATCTCTATGTTCTTAAATATGTGGCTTCTAAGATAATATTAAAATCTTAAATAATTTTGTTATAATATATAGTTAAGTTCTAAGGTATGATAAATTATATATCCAAAAACTTCTACCAACAACATTATGATCAATAACATTGAACTAGAGTATTGGGATGGCAAGTAGAGCACACGGATCTAAACGTGAGTGCATTTTGTCGTCGAGAAAATCAGTGAAGCGTATTTGCTGCATAAATACAAACTTAAAACTGAACAGCGATGCTTGCTAAACACTATATGATATATTTTAATTTTTTTAAGGTGTTTTTAGGCTTTATCATAATCTTAGATGGATTCAGGATAGGTGATGCTCACCGTTAGTCGATGTGGGTTTGATTCCTGCCTAAGACAAAATTTATAAAAATTAATCTTTTTTACTTATTTTCGTTGTTTAATTATTTTTTTTTTAAATTGTTTATTTGTAAAACTTTACAGGACTGGAAATGGAATCACAGTATTACTGATGTCACAATAATTATTACTTAGTGTATTTATTCAAGTGAAATGTTCATTAATACATATTGTATTTCCAAAGCCTTATAAACGCCTATCTATCGTAAATGCCTGTCGTGGTGCAGAGGCACAAGCGTGCGACTGTAAACGCGACAGGTTGTGGGTCCGATTTCGACTCCAGGAAATGTTAGTCTTTTCATTTCCTGGGTAACAAGGCAAAGTGCGGCGTTGAGTTCCGCCACTCAGCAAGCAATACCTCGATTCGGCGGAAAGTGGGGAACAGAATTGTTGTAAGAGAACGGAGTGTCTTAACACCAGGTACTCAGGTTCCCTCTGCCTACCCGGCTATATGCGGGATACAGCGTGAAGTTAAAAAAAAAAGACAAAAAAAACCTTTGTAAAAACAATTTATTTAAGTTATAATGTCTTAGAATAACTTGTTGTAATATAAAAGATTATACTACCCACACAACACGTGACTCATCCAACATCAAAGGATGTAATATGAAAGCTTGAAGGGATAGTAATTAATAAGAAATATCATATTCTATATGTCTATGAATATTACAAAACAGCTTAAGCTTTTAACCACCTCCACAAAAGTAGGAGGTTCTCACTATGACTATATATTTGTCGCATAACTGTTTATCGGGTGAAACATTTTTCATAATTCTTTTTTTTCGTCACTAATTTAAATAGGTTAAATTAAGTTAAAAACTGACTAGCAGTTTTTGAGCTATTCGTAATAATTGTTTTATTAAATTTTATTTGAAGTCGCTTTTCTTTTTTGTACAAATTTAAATTATATAATATTCCATGTAATAAAAGAAAATATTCTTAAATAGCTGTTTTCCGGTTATGGCACCTACTGTAAACTGTAGCTACTTAACATGTACCTATAAAGCAACCAAATTAGACTTATATTTATAAAATTATTTAAATTAAGACGTAGCATTAAGCAGTGAAGTGATAAGAAGTTAAAGTAGAAAATTTAAATTAGGCTACGCCTTATCTCTCTCCATAACAAATGTTTCTTGTGGTACCTCAGGCGTACCTAAATAAATCTTCTCGCTACGTACAATTTCGTCTCATTTGTTTTTTTATCTCACTTATGTGGCACAGCATAAAAGGTATCAGAACTAAAGCGGACTATTTGTATGGAAATTTTGTTTATTTTAGTTGTACTCGTATATTATTAGTTTTGAATGCAATATGCTATAAACAGGTTCATATTGTGTTTTAACTAGGTTATAAGATGAATTTCATTCAACTTATGTTAGGCATAATTTTCTATTATATATGTAGTATAAATTACAAAAATATGTTAAAAGTTAAGAACCTTAAATATATTGAAATTATTGAATATTGAAGATTTAGGCGTCCTAAGTCATTGAAAATATTTTGACTATTCAAAATGGTTTCTTTCTGACAGTTGTATCTAAAATAAAAATAAGATTGAAGTTGTAAAAGTATGGATCAGTAACGTTTAATTTGTACTTGAAAGCGGGAGCAGAAAAGCGGCTTATTTGTGTTGTATTATTTTGTATAATATGTGGCTAGTATTCTATAACATAAAAACACAGTAAGTACCTAAAATGTTATTTGTAATTAAGTTTTTTCCAACTACCTCGTAAAACGCCTTATCGTTTTACACATCTCCCGCATTCAGACCTTAAAAAACCTTTGAAAGACTAAATTGTCATCGATTTTGCATACTTTTCGACTAAAAGGAGTGTCAATGATAGTCTTTGTTACCTATTTTAGAAAATGGGGTAACGAGAAAGCTTGTTTAATTAATAGTCAGTTTGCCGAAAGGAAAATTCGTCTACGGAGGAAAATTTAATTATAATTCCAAATTAAATCTGAACAATTCTTCTTTAAGCATAAGTACCGGTCAAGATGAAAAGTAAATTATGTAATTTGATACATTGTTCTAAGAAAATATTTTATATTGTTGTTATAAAGGTAGGGAAAGAGAGTCTCTTACGTAGATATAAAACGTGACAAAATCTAAAATTTGTAATATTTGTAGTAAAATTATTGTATAGATTATTCCTGAATTTTCTCTTTATAGTTTCAATTCGTAACATCTTTGTATAACATGTGTATGTCTGTGATACGAATTATAATATTGTGTTAAGACATCTGTATCTCTGTAATATTGTTAATACTTCTATATTAATTTAAAAAAATATATTTCACTGTTTTTTAACCTTCAAGTATTTTTGTGTTTATAGAAAAAATAGATTTAGATAATAAAAATAAAAAAAAAGCATTAACACTTTCATAAATAATTTTGAAAATTA
This sequence comes from Philaethria dido, assembly GCA_033558755.1. NCBI lineage: Eukaryota > Metazoa > Arthropoda > Insecta > Lepidoptera > Nymphalidae > Philaethria > Philaethria dido. The sequence continues at coordinate 477,875 of JAKGSA010000137.1, forward strand.
ATATTTTTCATTTCTTTTATTCAGTAAACTTTTTAAATATAATTAAAACATATTCTAATATACTAATATTATAAATGCGAAAGTAACTCTGTCTGTCTGTCTGTCTGTCTGTCTGTCTGTTACGCTTTCACGCCTAAACTACTGAACCGATTTTGATGAAATTCGGTATGAAGATAGAACTGAACTTGAGAAAGGACAAAGGACTTTTTATTGCGAAAAAAATGATAGAAAGGGTTGAAATAAGGGATGAAAGTTTGTATGGAAACCTTATTGTCAAACATAAAATCAAGTAAGATTGTTCAACTGTTTACAACTTTCACACCTATACCACTTAATCAATTTTGACAAATAGTCTAGACCTTGGAAAAGACTACTCCTAGGCTACTCCTTATCATGTCGCGCGATATAACCGAATTCCACGCGGGCGAAGCCGCGGGCGGAAAGCTAGTTTTAAATATAATTAAAACATATCCTAATATACATGTTATGTATGTTACTACGTGATTATTAATTATTGAGACTAGGATAGAGATAGCGAGCAACATCTGTGAATGTAGAAGTCAGATTTAAATATTCTTTTGCTTAAAAGCAAGTAGCTAATTGAAATCATGAATAATGCATTTTGCATACATTATGTATAATTTATATTTTACTAGAGGACCCGTCCTAGTCTTGCTCAGGTTTAACAGCACCTTGAATGTATTTTATTATAACCATAGCTTACATATATTACCCATGTACATTATAAGCTGCCGTACTTTGTCGTGCACTGACAAATTTTCCTTACGTAATAAAATTATATAAAAAACATTTTACTTACAATTTTTTAAAAAAGAAAATGAAAGAATTAATGAGTTACTTTGTTCTCAATATTTCGCCAATTAAGAAAGTTGCATTTTCGGTAGCGGAAAATAACGGATTAAGATAGACGAAGATGCTAAGATAACTAATTTGATTTGTATTGCTAAATGACATCGAGTAAAATCCTTTTTTTTTTAATATTATCTTATTTAAATACATAAATATTTAAGTACATAAAAAAATAAGAACTGAACTTAATTAACATAATAATACTTACCTAAACCATAATTAATTCTTTATAAGTATTAAGAGGACGACTGGTATGTCCCTAGATGTTAACAGTATCTGATGATGATGATGTCCTCCTAGACGTATCCGACGACGGCGACACACAGTATATATATATATATATATGACTGACACCTTTGTAAATTGACGATTCGAAAGTGCTTGTAACAGCCTATTTGAATAAAGAATATTTTGATTTTGATTTTATGGAGAAAGTTGGTACTATGTAAATATTTTTTTTCAGAATTTTAGTACGTAATAGCTCATTAATGAATAAATATAATATATTTTTTTGTTAGGTGTCAATTTAGGGGCTGGTACTATAGACCATCCTCAAAAAATTAACTATATTGCGAATATTCTGAAAAAAATATATTATAGTGAACTTATAGATAATATTGTTTAGTTTAAATTTCATAATGATATCTTTAATAGATACCGAGAAAATAAACTTTTTTGTTAAGGGTTGTAACCCCCATAATTCCCTTCCTGTAAGGCTTAGGGACACAAAATTAAGTGTATCGCTTATTTAAATGAAAAGCAATATAAATATGGAAAAATTAATTTATTACACGCCAGTGCAGTTTTTCTTAGCTTATCCGGCTAGACCCTTTTATTTCATTTTCTCTATGCAATTTTTGAATGGACTTACCATTCAAAATCGCAAAATTCAGTTACGTTATTGTTATTCCGGTGCAGCGATATATACTACGAAGAGAAAAAAAATAAATAAATATTATATCATTAAAACATGAATATTATTTCAATCGAGATGTGAACCTACTATCACGTTCTAAATGGAGCATACTTGCTGAGAATATTTAGGTATAATTAAAAAGATAATCTGAATTGTTTTGTTTTATTATTAATGATAATATTAAGATGTACAGAAAAGCTTTCGATCCCTCTTCACTAAATTTATGCGGACGGAGGAGTGTGAAATTTGACGTAGAACATGTTTATATGGAGAAGAAACACAGAATGTATATTTTTAGAACAATTGATTAGATAAATTAAATTATTTAATAAAATAAATATTACACTGACAGCATATGTTTGACAAGCACTTTTGTAAAGCGATATACACGCGTCATTGGTTCTTATTAATTCGCAAAACAAATGGATCGGTGAGTGCAGAAACAACGTAAGTCCGGATTTTCAAATTTTGCAGGAGGGAGAAAAACAACACGCATCTTGCCTTTCTAAGCTAGTTTAAATCGATTACGAATTTTTGCATTTTTTGTGTCTTACGTTGTTTCTGCACTCACCGATTCAATTGTCAACGGCATTGACAGTCTTTGGTTTCTTTATAGTTAAATTTTCAAAACTAATAAAAAGATTGATATTATTATTTTTATTTTTATTTTCTTTTTTATTTTTATTCTTTTTTATTTTTTTTTATTTTTTTTGTAACTTCACGCTGTATCCCGCATATAGCAGGGTAGGCAGAGGGAACCAGAGAACCTAGTGTTAAGACACTCCGTTCTCTTACAACAATTCCGTTCCCCACTTTCCGCCAAATTGAGTCATTGCGTGTTGAGTGGTGGAACTCAACGCCGCGTTTTACCTTGTTACCAAACCCAGAAAATGAAAACACTAAACTTTTACATTTCCTGGTGTGGGAATCGAACCCACAACAAAAAAATGAAATTTATTTAAATAATCAACTTTTAGAAGAGTATTTCGATTTGCCATTAGTACATTTAATTTAAAAAAAATAATAAACTAATGTAATAAGCCGAGGCATGTCTATCAGCTTATTTAAATATCATCGCATTGATTTAGCTAAAAATTATAATTAAAGATTTTGTAAGCTGGCGGCGGCGTAGCGGGAGAAACCGCATGCAACGGCCGCCACGCTTCAGCACCGTAACCGGTGTAGCTTCTAAATGACTCTAAAATCCATTTAAAAGTCTTTATGAGGATTATATATCATTAGCACTATTTGTTATTTTTAGACAAAAATAAAGAAATAAAGAGAATTTTGATAAAAATGCATGTCCGTCAGTTACTCAAGACTTGGAAATCGTAAAACTTGTAAAATAAGGCTATATTTTAAAAATATTTTATGAACATGCAAAATTTAATTTGTGCCACTTTTATCCAGGTTCCTTTAGTCTCAATTGATTTTTACGGGAATTTAACAAATTGATACTAGGTTTCTAAGGTCCGTTTTTGATTTAGTAAATATATTCATCTTAAATCCACAAAAAGCACACGATTCTCGCTTTAATATCAAGAAAGCTATAGAAAATATAAAAAAAAAATACTGATGACTGAGTGGTCATTATTCTTGTAATCTATGAATATGCGAAATCAGAGCGGGCCACCAAAACAAAATAGATATCATAGATTCAGCCACGTGACTCGAGGTCACACCCACTTTATATAGGCTGTTTCAATAGAAATAGGGGATACTCCGGAAATTACTTACTTAATTAATTTTGAGTTTGTTTATTGAAATTTATTTATCTAAGATAATAATTACTTTTAAAGTGACTAGGATTCCAAATTTAGCTAAACGTTTTGTATATGAACGGTTTGTGTTGCTAAGTAATTTCCTTATTAATATATTTGTCTAATAAACAAATTCGACTAAGCCGATTTCATTGGTAAATTCCATTAAATCTGTAAGGAGCTATCGTATAATCTTATAACTGAGATTTCATTTGATTATACAGAGGTTGAGCCAAATTCATACTTTTGAAACTTGAAAGAAAGAAAAGTCACGTAAAAATATGACTCCGAAATTCAAAACCTATACGTTATAGTCACATTGTAGCTTTTATTATGGAAACTAATATACTACATTTTACGACTATAAATAAACCTTATTTACATTTATGTTCAATAGCAAAACTTACAGTATTTTATACTCGTAATAAGGTTTTGTGTCAGTATTCACGAATAGTACAGAAAAACAAATTTAAAATACGCAAATGTAAAGAAAACTTAATCTGCAAAAAATGCAGACGCTGCTTAATTAAATCTTGAAGTCTCATGCAAATTAAAAATTCTCAGTGACTTATTTGCTTATTGAATAAAAGAAACGGTGGAGAGGATGCGAAAAGACAACAATTATTAACCTATTTCGAAAGCGAAAGAAAAGAACCAACTATAATGATTCATTAACATTGAAGCAGACTCTAGCAAATCTCAGCTACTAGATGGGAATTTGACTATATTTTTGTCTTGAATTATGTTATGGAATTTGTCAATTTTCCCAATACGTTGTTTCTTAAAGGAAATTATTTTGGGTATATATCTTAACAGACTCAAAAATTTTATTTCTTGGAAATATTAGAAATTTCATTAGCAGAATTTTATAAGCGGTATATATATATTTGAATACTTTATGTTAGTATGCATACGAATACACGTATACGAATACGTATACATAATTTATATGCTCTTAACGCTCCACCTGCATTTTGCGAGGGAAATAATAAAATAAGTCACTTCGTTCTCCATATCACATTCATTTTAGAAGCATTGTATAATATTTAAATTGAATAATAAATATAGTCTTAAATTTCTGGTAAAATATGGATGTGAATTTTATAAAATATAATAACAAATTTCAGCTTTAAAAATGTAGAATGCGTTTAAGTAAAATGCATTTATCTCATTCTGTACCATAGAAGATTTATATTCAACTTCTATATTTGAAAGTATTTCAAGATTACAAAGTTAGACTTCGCCGCGTTTTTACAGGGAAAGTGGATTAAAATTTTCCTAGTGTACCTAATATTTCGTATTACTGTATGCAGTTATGATTTGTAGACGGACTTCATAAAGTTTTACATGTCATCCACTAGCTTCCCACAAATTGTTAAAAGATTACATAAATGAATTTCAAAAATGATATACATAGAAACTTCACTGTTCTTCACTATGGATTACCAATTTTCTTATTGTGTGATGAAGAGAACCGAACATATGTACCTATGAAACGCCACGGTAAAATTTTTGATCCTGTCTATTTATGACAACTATTAAAAAAGTTAAATTGTTGGCAAGCTACAGGTAACATTAAATCAATTCATAAAATAGTTGAAAAATGTTTTCTTCTCTGACACAAAAATTGTGACGCTGACATTGTTACAATCGCATAGAATTTCCGCCATGCCTCGAGTATTTACACGAGACCGCTGGTTGAATTCACGCTGGTATCACAACTTTAGTATTTCTAACTGTACCGAAATCTAAATTGTCGATAGTATAGTATATTTATTTCATTTTATTATATTTCAGTATATCATCTGTATCCTCATATGGCGTCATAGATTTTCATTGATACTAGAATATATTATTTATTGCACTTAATTCCCATTGTTTTAAATCACTTCGCTAATGTCATGTTGTATGGAGATCACACGAAGGAGGATTGATCGATTATGGTTCTTGTTATGAGATTTACTGCGGCAAAAAATAATATCCTTTTTTGTATGTTATGTCACTCTTTAGCCGCTTAAGTATTATCATTTAAAAAATCATAGCTTAACCTCGCTTCCATGCGACGTGAACGAAGGACAAATAACAATACACTTTCTCATTTATGACAATAGTTCGTAAATATAGGTTGACGTCATCAATTTATATTTTCGTCACATTCATACATGCAGTCATTAATTTTAGTATCTATTACTATTATAACAAAGCACTAAATATGATAATATGTGGAAAAAAAATTGATAGATATTGATGAAAAATTGATAGATTGATCTCAGATTTTTTAAATGTCTATCTATCTCTTCAGTTTATCTATAACACGTACATCCCACGTCCATTAGACGGATGTGAGTGTTTTTTTATTGTACAATTTTTTAACGTAGGGCATATTAGACTAACCAAATTATAAGAAATGAGTTAATGGCGTTTTAGCAAAACATGTTCATTTAGACGGGCAGTTTTCGTTATCACGTAAAAACCATTGACATTTAACTACAGCGTGGCGTAGTAGGACAACAATTATTTGTGAATGCGATAGTTATGGGTTCGATTTTGACTTGAGGGAATAATTATATTTATAATATTTTAATTTCTATGCTCCGCCAAGGCATGGTCAGGTGGTGTTGACCACGTAATCATTCTGATTTGGATGCAGTCAAAGAACGAAATATTTTGTCCGTCAATTTTCTATGTCTAGCCTTCTATGCGGAAAAAAGCGGGACGCTAAAAAAAACAAACGTCAAACACGTCTGAAATCCACTTCAGTGTAAAGAACAAGAAAATGTCGTCTTAATTAGAGTTGTTTGGCTTGACAAACATTTTTGTTGGAGCTTAAAAAACTAAGTTCTTAACTTAATCTTTTATGCTCTACTGCAAAAAAAGGAATATTTATCTATGATCATATGTATGTATGATATTGGTGATTTTGATGGTATAATTTTAGACCCAATTCTCGATGAAAAAGGTTGGTATATGAAATTAGTATAGGAAGTTTACGCAAGCGATTTCGCGTAAGCAACTATCTAATAATAATATAACTAAAAATAATCTTGAGGCTATCTTAACTATATCTAAAATTTTAGTTCACCTAGGCACTGACCAAAAATATATCACCTTAAGTGAATCATTAATGCACATGACTTATATCTTCTAAAATGTTAAAATATTTTATAAATTTTAATGGCTCTTTTATTATCAAACATTACAATAAAAGAAATTGGACAACTCATTAGGATTTAAAATTTTCGCTTTTATAAATCTGGTCATTAATCGTGAGCTTTGTTAAGCATGAGAGCGTTATGCAGTACGACCACTTGATTACAGTTTCCCAATGTAATCATTGCTTTATCACCGATAATTAAAGGCCTGATATCTGATGGTTCAAATTGTAATATAAACGTAACAGTATTGTATCCTGCTTTGTGATACAATATTAGTAATTAAAAGTAAACTATTATTCGCATATTAACATATAATAATACTCGTATATATACAAACATTATAATAAAATTGTTTTTTGTTGTATTATACTGAGCGTTCGGTTGTTATTCAAAAGATAAAGACGTTGAAAGCTTCTCGCCGCTGCAGGGATCGCTCGCGGCGTGGGACTTCCTCTCAATAATACCGCAAGATTTCCTATTTCACTTTTTTCATTGTTATTAAAGATGAAATTCATGTATTTTCGACGACATATCCTGAATAAAAGTAGTCTTTAATCGGTGAATAAGAATAAGGCGAAAATATATCATCCGAAAAATAGGACCTCAGTTGCGTAAAGTTTCAGAACAATATAAACATAAGAAAAAATTATATATCCCTAAAATTTTAAAATTAGGATGAAATATTAAAAAATATAACAAAATAAAACTCATTCAATGATACTTATTAAAATGATTGTAATATCTGAAATGAAATACTATTGAAGCTCACGTGGTAAAGCTTATGAGTGCTACAAAAATATTGAAAATATAATAGCTCATTGACATGTTACATCAAATGACATTTTGAAAGTATTAAAATAGAAGGATTATATAAAGTACATTACTTTTTGTTTCTTGTTTTACACTTTCAGGATAAAGATTCAGACAAGTTGTTTTAATTACTTTGCCATTACTTATTTTTTTTTGTTGTTTATGCACGTTCGGACAAATTAGAAAAATATAGCATAGGAAACAAAGAGTAAAGCCGCTCAGACTTGTGTTTATGCAGCGGGCACGTTTCACTGGTTTCCTCGACGACAAAATGCACTCACACCGAGTCTCGCGTGCACTCAGCTTGCAATTCCAATACTCTAATATTATTGATCACAACATAGTGTCGCGACATGCTCGCTTCAAATGCTTCGCGTTTTCGGATTTAAATACAAATATATATGTATTATTTGCAGTCCATTTAAATTGTAAGACAGCTTTTGAATTGATATAAAATGTATGACGTATATAAATTATATATTTCATTTATTTATAAATAGGTTTTTCTACACTTAAGAAAGTGAAGTCTGATGAATAATTTATAGTGAAGTACAAACAACATAAGTTGTAACGACAATACAGAAACTTCTTCGTGGTAAAATGAAAGTGTATGGACTAATTAGCTAGAGCGCTTGGACAGTTTTCAAGAGACGGAAATTTAAATTGCACAACTAATTTCTTTTATACTATTTTAATATTGTATAGATCGAAAATTAGACATGGGCAATAATAAATTTATATTTTTTTTACATTGGCCATTTAACCCGCAGTCACTTCTAAGCTACATTACGACCGACGCGTCCTACGTACATTGGTACAAATGCAAAAAAGTTCTTAAGATTGTTATCATGTCACTATTCGATGTATATTAATTATTAATCCTTTAAATAATGACAAAATAACAATAATAAATCCTTGGGATAATAACAAAATTACAATCTTAGAAACCTTTAAGTGGTTGTTTCGTAAAATTATATAGTATCGATGTATTGTTTATGATACATAAATTGTCGGATTTATCAACATCTATATATAAATACGTGAAGCAAAAACTTTGTACCCCTTTGTAAGAAAATTACATGGACAGAGGAGCATGAAATTTGCCACACTTATATTTTATATGGAGTGCAGAATGCTAACATCTTTTTAAAATAATGCATAAAGAGTATATTAAATTAGTAAAATAAATGTTACACTCACTACCATGGTATGACATCCATGTTTATATATGACATATACATACATCGCTACAGACAACGCGTTGTTAACGCGTCAACGGGACCCTAGTTTATTTAAATGCAAGATACTTGTTCATTGTGTTAACGAAAATAATTGTCAAATCCTTGTGTACATTCATAAACATTTACATTCATTTTACCTTTTTTTTATGGTTATCAGTGGCAAGTGGTGAAAATTTTAATTTTAATTATTCACTATTGAATTTTGGTGATGACATGTTTTTACTATGATTTAATACCCAATATTTTTCTGGCGACTATTTGTTTAGCTCTCACATCTTTATTGGCCTTTTTTTAGTTCTACTACCCACCTAATCGTAGTCTTAATCTAATTTATTCGGCACATGGAAATTTGCCGTGCTAACTAATGGGGGTAGGAAAGTCTTTCGATGGACATTATCGTACATTATCGTAGCCAAATTTAGAATCCTTAGATGTTCCACGATCATATAGATAGGTGATCATATAGATTGATTGAGAGAGAGCGACAAAGAGCGCCGATATCAACCTTTATCAATTTGTTCCTATAGAAAATTGCAGTACTGTACGTGAAGTGACTGAAAAGTCAGAATGGTTTCCTTTTGAACTTGATAAACTTATTCTGTTACTTAAATGAAGAAATATGCTGTTCCGTTTTTTAAACAAGAATGATTTTTTTACAGAAAACCGAGACTGATCTGCGCTTGTCCGAATACACGTCATTTATCCTTTCTTAGGATAAACTTCCATACGCCAGGCATCTCGTATAAGGTTAAGGGTATCTATCACAATTATGATTTGAAATTAATATTTATATTTAGCTGGAACGTGTTAATACAAAGATAACAGATAATTTAGAGTTCTTTTTAGGTTCCTTAATTAGAACTTATTATATTATCTATATAAAAATCCTATTCTATTATTTTACCTTTTACTTTTGTTTCTCTAAAATTGCTAAACATAAGACAGCTTAGACGAGTAGTGTAGGGACAAATGCAGCGTCGGAGGAACTAGTGCTACAATAGCTCATTCTGTTCACTAATGCTGCAATTAGAACGAGAAATACCACCGAAAGGATTTGTCTTTACTAATGAACACAACAAACGGTTTCAAGACTTCACTTTATATATTAACTATATTCAATTGAAATTGTTATGGTAAATTAAAAAATAGATTAGTTATTTGACGATTTTTTCTCATTGTCTTTATACTTCTTTCGTATGTTATAGTATGGCAGAGAAAATCCTCCTAATTAGTACCTATATAAAATACGAATCATTTGGGTTTACGGCGTTTTGTTTGTTTAGATTGGGAGACATACCTACAAAATGGCTCAGAACAAGATTAACTTCCTTGATGTGAATAAATTTTAAATAACTTTCAATTAAAGAATAGTTCGCATCAAGTAATGTACGTGATCTGTTCCATAATCCCTGAAGACCAAGTCACAGCGTTATATTTAGATGTGAAAATTGAGAACAATAATATGTTAGAAAATTGATCTAAAGTATTGTTTTTAGAATTTTTGCAAGCTGTTTTATTTATAACATACTAGCTTCACGCTGTACCCCGTATATAGCAAGATAGGCAGAGGGAACCTGAAGCTTAGTGTTAAGACACTCCGTTCCCCACTTTCCCCCAAATTGAGGCACTGCGTGCTGAGTGGCGGAACCCAACACCATGCTTTGTCTTGTTACCAAAACCCAGGTTATAAAAATACTAAACTTTTACATTTTCTTGAGTGGGAATCGAACCCACAACCTGTCGCTATTACAGTCGCACGCTCGTGCCTCTGTGCCACGACAGGCGTTATAACATATTTTTTATTAGATATAATATATTATTTACGTTTAATTTTTTATTTTGTATTAAAAAAAAGTATAATATAAAATGTAATATGCAAAAAGCCCTATACATTGTCAGCGAATAAGTACACAGCAGAGTATAAAAACTGTAAGGAATGTAGCCAGTTAAATGCTCTTACAGTCCCACGGGATTGTTCAGACACGTTTAGTTCACTCAGCATTAGCTTTGTTGCTCAAAGTTTCAAAGGCAATGTTACTTTTCTCTTTCAAAACTCAATAATTGATATACATTCTTGGATATTTAAGCGTAAATATTATATGTATAAAAAATATATTTATCGTTATTACTCACAGTAAGATTGTATGAAACTGTCTAGTTAATTATCATTATACTAAGGCTAACACAAAATCTTTATAAATGGTAACCTATGTTTTATTCCGATGTATCTATATTTTCACATTTATAACATGGTAGGATAGTAGAAATGTAATTATTGTAATGGAAACTTTTCAGACACGTATTACAGTCTCTAATTTCATTTACTGGTGGATAATTGTAGAGAAAAGATATTGTGTTGATAGTAAGGAATGGAGTTTCGACAAACAGATCGGTTTTTTCTTTTAAATTGAGCTGGTGGTGAAAGAAACATAAATTCTCATAAGTCAATCTATATATTAATAAATGAAAGGAAAACCTTTATCTCCTTTAAATGAAAAAAATCGGAGGACAACAATTTGGTTAATTAAAATTTATACGGAGAATAGATTTTTTTATAATAATGTAATATCATAATGATGTAATAATACATTATGTTACAAAATAAGTATTAAAAACAAATAAATATTATATAAAGGTAACTATCGCTACATAATTTATTTAAGTAGAACTGTAAGTAATAAAATTCTATACGTTATTCTATGTTATATAAGCATTTTATAACCGAGTTTGATAAAGTCTTAGAAAATTATAGAACTAGAAGTGTTGTTAAGTTAAGATTTTCTCAAGCTTCTCGTCTAATATTTCATAATACTGTTCATTCGTATGATTTATAGGTAAACTTTTTAAAGTTTCGCGTGTCATCCTCCGAGCTCCTTGAAAGTGTGATGAAAATTTAAACTTTTTAAACAACAATGACGAAGATAATATTTTATATACTTTTTTGTTATATACTTTATAACTGTTATACAGTATATAAAACAAAATGTATATAAAAAGAAATGTTTTTATTAAGTTTTCATTTGGCTATTATGTAAGTAATTCGTTGAGGTAATTTTACTATGCCAAAATTCATTGAAAATAGTATATGCGCATATGACTTTAGTTGTTATAAATATTTAATATTCTGAAATATTTTTATGTTTCAATAATGGGGGAATAAGGAAAACCTTTGGATCCCTTTTTACGAAAATGACGCGGACGGAGGAGCATGAAACTCGGCACACTTATAGTTTATATAGCCAAGGACTGCACAAGGATTTTCTAAAAATAATGCATAATAATACATTAAATTAATTAAAATAAATGTTACACACACTACCATGATTTGACATCCACGTTTATATAAAATGACATACGTCACTAGCTCAGGGACACTAGTTTCCATAAATAGACATATACAAATATGGAATAACTTACAAAAGGATTTAATAAAAATCTAACAATATGACACGAAAATATTACAACTTTTAATTAAAATTTAACATAACCTAGAAATACAATTTAATGTTAAAAGTTTAAATTTAAGATATTGGGTAACAAGAGTTTAAGAAAACAAACTGAAAGGCGTTCGAAGACGAAGTTAATTTCACGGGCCGTGGATGCGCTTCAGAACTCATCTCGCTCGAACAATCCTCGAGACGGTCACCATTAATCACCACTTGCAGACAAATACCATTACTTTTGTTTTGGCAGAAAGTAAACATTGTTCATCGATATCATAAACGCATGTATTACAGCAAATATTAATTCACAAAATTAAATAATTCAAAATGGGGAACGGAATTGTTGAAAGAGAACGGAGTATCTTAACACTAGGTTCTTAGGTTCCCTCTGCTATATGCGGGATACAGCGTGAAGCTAAAAAAGGACCATCAGAGTAAGTGATATATGTATATATTAAATAGACAAAAAGATAATAGAGAAAAGAGATTTTTAACATACTTATATCCACTTTACATCTGCATCGGAGATCTTGCAACGGTATTTTAACCTCTCACCGTCCAATTCGTCTGAAAATTTGCACAAGTTGCCGGCCGGGCTCCAATAACTATGTAATTTATATATTTTAACAGGTCAAACTTATGTCCTCACCAGGATATCCAGAATAACGAGAAAATATTTTAAAGTGTGATTTTTTGATGCAGTTTACATTCACCAGGTACGGGAGATTTAGTTTTAAAATGTACTAACATAATTGTTTCCTCATGTAATACGTATACTATTTATTGCTTCGCAGCTTGGCATATTGACTAGAAGGAAGCAGTAACTCTTCCTAAATTATCTATATATAAATAAAAGTGGGGTGTCTGTTATAATAAAATAACCGCTTTTTATTACTTGCATATGAATATACAAATCTACGGTATATATACCAAAATAATATTTTTGAAAAAAATTGTCTGTCTGTTTGTTCCGGTTAATTTATTAAACCAATTTTGACGGGACTTTTACTGACAGGTAGCTGACGTAATAAGAAGTAACTTAGGCTACTTTATCTTCCTACTTATATCATAAATGTGTGTAAGTTTGTTGGTTACGCTTTCACGTCAACATTACTTAACCGATAAATAAAATTTTGTACACATATTTATTTTTAGAGATATGAAGAAGAACATAGGATGATTTTTACATCAAAAAATATTTAAAAATATATATTCTGTTAATCAAAAATAATGAAAATTAGTACTTCATACTTAAGGAAGTATATAACCTTTCAAATTAACGCATATACGCTCTATACACTACGGTATGTACTATGGACTGACATTGAACACGCGAGCGAAGCCGCAGGAAACACCAAGTAATAAAAGATAAATATAAAAGTTCGATAGCAGTTGGTCTTGCGGCACAGAGTGATGCGTATAATGAATGGTATTCTGTATATAAATATTAATTATAAATATATTTACAGATGTTTCGAAACATGTAAATTTTCTTAATAAAAAATTAAAACATTGTCGTTTTGCTTTGCTCATTATTTCATTATAAAATTCAGTTTTATAATCCTCTTTTTAAAAACTATACAATATCTTAAGAATTTAAATAGTAGTACTAATTTACTGTTATTAACAATTTCACAATATGCATTATGCCGGTACTTTAATAATGCCATAGCTTTTAGTGTATGCCTTTGTTGAAGTAGGCCAATTACTGCACTGGGGAGGGCAATTACAATTATATACATGAATTGGCTTTATGTCCATTCATGTGAATATTATAAAGTTATTACAATATCTGAAAGCATATTTAGTTTTAAATCATCTCTGTATATATTTTATTTTATTTAATTTTCCTATATTGTTCTCTCCATGTAAAAAATATATGGTCACTCATTGTTATCTATGAAACGAGTGTCTAAAGTTGTATATAGGATTTGTACATTAAAGGCACTAAATTAGTAGATTTAAAGTCCATTTTCCAAATTTTAGATGCCTTTCATTCATATTTTACCGTGATTTCAAGAGCCATAATTATGTAAATGTCTTCGTGACTGAACGTGCTTTAACAGAGACGTGAGTGTAGTTTATGGTAAAAGAAACCAGTTGGCTTAAGATGTATTTAAATTTCCTTACTGATTTTAATAAAATTATGCTATTATTTAAAATAAAAATAGGTTGTTTGTGTCTATTTAAAAAAGTATCCTCGGTTGGGGTAGGTAGAGTATACGGGTTCACTTTCACTAAAATTTGTAGAAATTTTCAGCTTTTTTTCATACGTGGGGAATACCCGCTTAAAATAGTGACTCAGAGGGTGTGTTCTTTATGGTGTAAGTCCATACGTGGAGCATGAAAACATGGTGCCGCTGACTTACTCAGGCAACCCTCAACTGTACTGTCTTCTCATTCGGTTGACAACATTGGCCTCACAGTCCGTGGTAAGAAATCTCCCGCCTTACAATTTTTTTTTTCTAAAAAAAGATTAGTAGATGCAATATTAACTCTACTTTTCTCTACAATAGATATGTTTTTTAAATAAAAAGCTAAAATCTATATTCAGCAACGTGTTGTATACTCATTATTATATTTATCTGATTTACATTTTTCTTTTTCACATCGAAAATTCCCAAATATACATATATTCATATAGTAAAGCTAAAACCACAACTGCTGGACAATATTGGTGTAAAATCGCTAGGGGCAAGTATTTTCTTACAGTCTGCTTCGGACAAGATAAAGCTTCCTTTACTTTGTTGCTACTAACATTTACATCGGTAAACTATATTTTGAGATATTATTATGTATTATATAACAAACAAATATAAAAAATTGAAACTGATTGATCTATCAATATACACCAGGTCATTGAACAGACTTAGATTTATACAAAAAGGGTCTAGTAGGATAAGCTAAGAAAAACTAAAGAAAGATAGAGAAAAACTAAAGAAACAACAATATAAATATGATAAAATCAATTTATTATACGTCAGTGTAGTTTTTCCTGCTAGACCCTTTGTTTAGAATATTGAGTTTCTTTCTGAAATTAAGAGGATCTAAAAGAGATTATATTTTGTCTAGAATCAACCTTGCATGTTGTATATAATACGATAAAAGGAAATGTATTTTTTTTTCATATTTCCCAAATGTATCTACAAGAAATAAGAAGAACTTAATGGAATTTAAAGTAATTATTGAAAAATTCATTACACAAAATAATTTCGAAAATGTTTGTATGTAAAACGTATAATAACAGAAATTTGAAGTCTTACTTCAACTGAGTTAAGGCAGACAATTTGACAAGTACACATAAGAAGTTACAACGTCACAGCGTATATTTGCGAAGCAAATTGGATTACTGAATGGGATTGTTTAATTTGAAATCTAAATACTAACTAGATTGAGAAAATATTTACTTATGATGTTTGTGCAAACATTACAATGATACTATTTTATTAATGTATAAGCATTTGTTATGAAAGTATACTTCCAGAAAAATAAATTGACATCTAAACAAATGTTTTTGGTTGTATGTTTATTGGGCGGATCAATTCTTTCTTGTATAATAAAAGTAGTACCAGGACCTCGAAAGCAGATGAAGCCCGAGTAAGACAGGGTTTGGACGTGCTAGTTTGATAGCTACGCATATAATTCATTCTCACAACAGTCGGACCAACTTAAGACTGAATATTTTATATTATTAAAGTTAAATTTGAAATAAAAATTAGTTTACTCTTTTAGTGTAGAAATAATCGGCAGTAGCTAACAGGAAAGATAAAATGTTTAGTTTTGTGAACTTAGCTAGTGAGTCATATACTAGGAACCAAAAAAAAGGTAAATATTGAAATTCGTAACAAGTCCTTAATAATTTTGATTCTTGATTCTTCATTAATAATTTTTTCAAGTCCTGAATATTTATTCTAACCACGTCTGAATTAATGTATGAAAGTATACTAAGTTTCGTGTCCGTAGTTCTAAGATAGATATCGGATCAATACTTCATAATCTTGGTTAAATTTTTGGAGAGAAGAACTCCAACATTAGAGCCTAGAGTTGTTTTAAAGGGGATCCCTTAACTCTATATTTGGGTCGCAAGGGAATCCTCCGAGCTCTTTTCCCCGCAACACTATTTGACCGGCACCCGCATGGTAAATCTATGGAAAGCGAATGGAGTTTTTTCTTTGATATATCTGTAGTACAATAAAATATACATTTTTTTATTATTTCTATTCTGTAAACAGCAAAACAATTCTCGTCGACAATTTACCATAAACAACAAATGATTACGCCTCGTTAATTACGTATAGAAATAGGAAGCGATAGTTGGGAGATGAAGGCAATTTCGAGATCGATACCCAATTAGCCAGATGATAATCGTATTTAGTAGTAGATATATTCCCTTGACACCATTGTTCGCATAGCTTCACCACTGCCGGCTTTTGTGAGCAAACTATTGAAATATTACGTACGCTGTTTCAAAGCAAATTGCTTAAAGCATTATTAATATACTAATCTTATGTATTACCGTTGGTGTGTGCATACATGATTTTACATTTGTTAATTATTTTAAGTCCTTTTGCAATTTAAATGAACTTATTTTTTTTGAAATTTACATTTCAGTATTAATATCGCATTATCAGTATGATTCATGTTAAAAATAAAATATTTTAAATTTTATTATAAAATATTTGAATAACTAAAATAACTTTGTCACCAATAATTTCACTTATAAAATATTTTATTTAGCCTTTTTTTCAGCCTTCATGTGGTAATCTGACATAGATAAAAGAAAGAAATCCATACTTTGTTTTAACGATATCGAAGTAAAGCGTGTTAATTAGCACTTTCTATTGTATCGTACTTTATTTTACTTTATACTAAATAAAAAAAACTTAACTTAAGCTGCCAGTAATAGTACATTCTGCAAATTTAATAGAGAAGAATTTACGTAACTTTCCCCCTCCTTTTTACATACTGCATTATGAACGATGGCACTTATCATTCGATATTCTTATTACCCGACTGTCAGAGGAGGGTTATGTTTTTCGCGCGTATCATATATGTTTGTAATATTCTATATTACCTTATATCTTTCAAACCTCTGGACCGAATTATATAATTAAGGTGACGTTAGATAGGTATTTATACTCCAAGTGTTCTTAGATATATGGATTTCTTAGATCTCTAGAGGCAATTACGTCCTGAATAAAAATAAAAAATCGCTAACAGGTATGTGGGGTATCAAATGAAGGGACTTAATTAGCACATTTTAAATATATAACACATAACTAGGTTTCATAGCTTAATTTATTGCTTCCTAAATTTGAAGAATTGGTTTAGTCTCGTTTTTTTGTTCTTTATAATTATGTGTGTTAATATAAAAATAACTTTATTTTAAATTTTAAAACTGATCTCAATTTACAATTTCTACTTCTACGTTACATCCGAATGACGTCCTGTCGGTTCCAATTGATATATGTACATATATAAATACGTAATTAGTATCTTTACGCTTAGTTAGTATCAAAGTATGCTTGGATCAAAGATATTTTCGACTCGGAAGCGACTCATTGAGCCCGCTACGTGAACACTTATCCCAAATTAGTAAAGGAGCTCGACGGATCCACCATAAAGCGTTGCACGCGATGGAGCGTGTTATCCCCCGCGCTAACTTACCCGATCCTGTCTAAACGAGCCCCTTTAGGCATTCGTCGGTCGCGGTTTAGTCTGCGATTCTCGTACGTGTATGTATTTACTCTGTAACACTAAAAACAGTTGAATAATCAAATGTTAGTGGCTTCAGGTAATAGGATTATACATTGCAGTTACATGTGTGTTTGGAATTCGCATTAGTATTTAATGCTTTTGATACTAGTACATAATATTTACGATTTCGTGAATAACTAGAGTTTTAGTTATATTTGAAGGGTCGGCAACGCGTAAGTGATGCCCCTGGTGTTGCAAGCGTCCATAGGCCACGGTAACCACTTACCACCAGGTGGGCCGTGTGCCTTTTTGCCACCGTCGTGGTATAAAAAAAAATAAAAAATCTCTGAATGTAATGAGAATATGTGAAAAATATATAAATTATATAAATGTATAAATTATATAACGCCTGTCGTGACGTAGAGGCACAAGCGTGCGACTGTAAACGCGACAGGTTGTGAGTTCGATTCCCCACTCCAGGAAATGTAAAATTTAGTATTTTCATTTCTTGGGTTTGATAACAAGGCAAAGCGCGGCGTTGAGCTCCGCCACTCAACCCGCAATGCCTTAATTCGGCGGAAAGTGGGGAACGAAATTGTTGTAAAAGAACGGAGTGTCTTAACACTAGGTTCTCTGGTTCCCTCTGCCTACCCCGTTATATGCGGGATACAGCGTGAAGTTATATAAATAAATTTCAGGATTATCTACGGAACTTGGTAACCGTTTAAATTTCAATTGTTTTACTGGCAGAGAATAGAACCACCTATTTTTAATATGAAACTTGGCTCTATTTTTCACATTTACGTTTTTTACAATAATATTTTATTCACCATCTCCTTTTCATACGAATAGTCAGGTGTCATTTTTTATTTGACGGCAAACTTCAATAACTAATTTGAACGGGAAAGCTTCTATATATAACCACTAGCTTTCCGCCCGCGGCTGAATATCAGAACTAGTGTTCGCAGCTCTACTGCAGCTATCGTCCTTGATATCGCGAAGGCCTTCGACAAAGTCTAGCACAACGGCTTGATTTTCAAGCTGCGCAACGCAGGGTTGCCAGATAGTCTCGTGCACATCTTGCGAGACTTCTTGTCGAACAGGTACTTCCGATATAAAGTAGAAGGTACGCTATCTTCCCCCCGCCTCCTCCGCGCAGGTGTCCCACAGGGCTCTACGCTCTCTCCTATTCTCTACGCATTGTACACTTGTGACATGCCTAGAACTCAAGACGTGCATCTGGCTATGTACGCCGTTGACACCGCCCTATTTACCACTTCCCGCTCCTCGTGGATCATAGCCGAGAGATTCCAGAAGGCGGCCGACGCGCTCAGCGCTTGGTACCGCAAATGAAGGATCGAGGTTAATCCTGAAAAGAGTGTAGCGGTGCTATTCCCCCGTGTTAGACACGAGACAGTCTCTACCATATTCCTACTGGATAAACCTATTCCCTGGAAACGCCAAGCTAAATATCTGGGTGTCACTCTAGACTCCAGACTCTCCTTCAGAGCGCACATTAAACGTGTGTGCGATACAGCAAAATTCTATCTCAAAAGATTATATCCTCTCATATGTAAGCGGAGTAAAATGTCACTTAGAAATAAGCTGACACTATACAAAGCGTGCATTAGACCCGTCCTCACATACGCCAGTGTCGTGTTCGCACACACTGACCTAGAGCCCCTCCAAGTTGTCCAAAACAAATTCTTACGAATCGCATCAGGCTGCCCCTGGTTCGTTCGTAATGTAGACCTTCATAGAGACTTCGAACTGGAATCGATCACTGAGTACTGCAAAGGCTTATCCAAGCGCTACTTTGAGCGCGCAGACTCACACGCGAACCCCCTCATTAAACGGGCGTGCGACTACACCCCGTACGCGCATCCCAAACGTAGACGCCCGCGTAGCGTCTTATTAGACCCCGATGACCCCATTACGGTCGCGAACGCAAAATATGTAGGTAGGAACGCTACACACGCACGACACACACACCGCCGTCGACGGATTCGAGGGCGAAGTCCAGCTTTCGTAACGGCCCGCCCGCGCCTCGGTGCGGCCGGGTCCATCAGTTAGGGCTTATAGGCTCCCTTAGCTTAGTCTAATTACCACCGGTCGCGTCTTCATGTCGCGATCGGTTTGCTTAGAATAGGGATTCCCTCCCCCGCCCGCACGACTCGCGCAAGCCGAGGTCCTAGTCCCGCAGGGGGCGCCCTTGCGCCTGTCAGCATCCTCTCAAGCAGCCAGTTAGTGCTTGCATTTCGCAGGGACTGAGCACCCTCTTCCCTCACCCCCCCGGTGTCGCTGTGAAGACCGCTAGGGTCAACAGCATGTGTATCCATTCGAAAAAAAAAAAAAGCCCGCGGCTTCGCCCGCGTAAAATTCGGTTATATCGCACGATATGATAAGGAGTATCCTATAGTCCTTCCCAAGGTCTAGACTATTTGTCAAAATTGGTTAAGTGGTTTATCTGGTGAAGTTGTAAACAGTTATACAATCTTACATGATTTTATGTTTGACAATAAGGAACTTCCATACAAACTTTGATCCCCTATTTCAACCCCCTCTCTCATTTTTTTCGCGATAAAAAGTATCCCATGTCCTTTCCCAAGTTTAGTTCTATCTTCAAACCGAATGTCATCAAAATCGGTTCAGTGATTTAGGCGTGAAAGCGTAACAGACAGGCAGACAGACAGACAGAGTTACTTTCGCATTTATAATATTAGTAAGGATTAAGAGCAGTAAAACTAATCAATGTGGCACACAATGACGTCGATTAATTCCTGAGTGTCGGAAATTTTATTATTATTCTATATCTTTTAAGGGTGTTGATACAAAAGAAGTATCCCTCATAATTTGTATGGTGATGATTTCATAAAATCTATCATTTTAAAATAATAAACCATGTTCGTGTAGTTATAGTTATTACTGAGTGATTTTTATTTTAGTTTTTGTTAAATTTCGACATCTTATGTTTCATATTATGAATATCCTAATATTCTGTCTAAATTCTTCTTCCTAAAGCATTTTCTTGGCTTATAATATTTAATATTGATTATATTTTGTAACATGGTATGATATTGACATTCTGTAATTATTTATGTAATTATTATTATTTTTGTATTTCGTATGTACATACGTACATTTGTCTATTTGTGAGATATAATTAATTACACTGCATTACAATTCAAAATTTAAATGATAACTAACGAAACGACGCTGCGGTCCTTGGTAGCGTCGTTTTCATTTTCACAACGCTAGGAAATTCCTTTGAATACTGTATATTAAACATGTTATGTGAAACATTTAACTATACACCTATACTTTGGTAAAGTGTAACTTTATATATAACTGTATTATATAACAAAAGAATCCGCCAATTCTATTTTTAACCAATTTCTAAAAAGGAGAAAGTTCTCAATTTGACTGTGTTTTTATGTGGTAAGTTATTAAATTTGATACCTATTGCTTCCTATACGATTCTATTTAAATTTAGTTAAGATCTGATTAGTTTTTGAGTTATTATTAACTAATTTACGTAACTTTTTAGTGCACTTCATTTGGAATTGGCGTTCTTTCTTTGTTAAAGTCTTAATTATTTTAAAATAAAAAATTACAGTCACATAAAGTGTACCTAAAATGTTATATACGTATACATATTACATTTAATGTACTAAAATTTCTGCTTAAGATTGTTATACAACAATGTTTTTAAAATAAATAATACAATATTTAAAATATACATGTTTTCCCCGTCAGGTTAGACCGAGTCGTTGAGTTTTTATCCACCACGTAATCCTATTACTAATTTGACAATAAATAAAGAAAAGAGTGATTCATAACGAGAAAATTACAACATATGGAAAATCCCAGAAATTTAAAAAAATATAACTTTAATATAGCATAGGTATATTATCATAATACAAAGAGCCAACCTAATATTTTCGATTTGCCATCGACTCATTGAGCTACGTGAGCACTTCCCCTAAATTAGTAGGGGGTTCAGCATGGATCCACCATGAAGCGTTACACGCGATGGAGCGTGTGATCCCTCGCGCTAAGTTAAACCGATCCTGTCTAAACGAGCCCTCCCAGATATACGCATACCATGCTCTCCGAGTGAAATGTGTTTCTGATACTTGAACTGTAGATATAGTTAATGATTTAAAAACTAAATTTAAATTGTTTATTGATTTGTTTAAAATATATATTAAACAATTTCATTTATTTTTAGATTTGCCTTTTTCTAGATCTAAATATTAACCTTGTTGTGTGGACGAGACTCTTTGATATGGCGTATAATCTCGATCTAATATAATTGTCGGCTCATAATTTTCTATTCAAATAATTTTGCTAGTAATGACGTATTGATTAAATAATAATATTATTAAAATATAATCCTCTTTTATGGTACTAAAATGATAAAAGATAAAACAAAATAACTCTCATTTTTGCAGTTATTTTTATAAATATATTTCTAGTAATTATATCTGTAATATAGCATAGTATACCTTAGAGACAGTGTTGAGGATATGTTATGAATACTTAGTAGCTAAAGCTTTAGTTGTAACTACCTATTTACCAGCCTTAGCTCATCAAGCCATGAATATAGAATAATTTAGATCCGTAACAGTGTGTTGTGAAATGTACTCATCCCATCAGAGTATCAAAGCCCGTGCATAATTGCGTGCTACGCAGTTCGTGTCAATGATTACCTCTACTGCTCTGTACTCTGTACGTAATCAAGGATTGCAACTAACCGCCAGTTTGAAGCACAAATAGGGCACCGCAGATTGATGAGTATATATTGTTAGGATTAATTATTTGGAAATAATCGCCCGTACATTTACGGGCGATTATATGATAGGTTTTTTGACTAGAAAATGTATTAGTGAATCATATTTAGATATTTTATATTTTATCTTTAAATAGTACAAAAGTATGCTTAGGTTTAGAAATGATAAACTTTACAAATTAAATACTTTTATATTTTTTGTACCATTTCAGTATATAAAAAAGAATAATTATACTGTTATAACTTAACTTTTCATATATTCAAAACAGATTTAGCAGTTATGTTCATGATGTATGTTAAAAGTACATTATGAACGGCAGTTGAAAGACAAATAGGAAAACCTAAATGAAGAACAAACAGCCCCGCACTACAATGAAAAACACACACATTATAAGGCTTGTCACGCACCACCTCCATCCAACTTAACTTTCCCAAAATATCCTACTAGAATTTCAACATACTAGTTCATACTACTTGTTCGTAGCAGCTGCGTAGACCCCGTAATCTACGGCACCTACGCAGTTTTTGATTACATTTATATTAAAAGTATTGTAAGTATTTCTTTCAGTTTTTAAATCTTCCGCATGTTCTAGGGTTAGAAAAAACGTAGCTTTGACCTTATGTAAATTTTAGAATCATTGCGCGTTTTGTTACAGAACTCAACGCCGCGTTTTGTCAAATCGAGGATATGATAACTTTCGATAACCTCGAATTCAAATCAAAAGAAATATATGTACAGTCAGACACTGACACTGACCCACTGCGTCGCGATAAGGTCAATTTTTGTGTAGCATTGTTAATTTATACACCTAGTATATATATTTATTTTTAATATAAAGTATAGCAGTAAGACAACATCTAACGTCAACATCAACGTTTGTTTCACAACACGATGATTATTGGTTCGTACTCTATTCAGGGTAGTAATTATTATGCTTATTAAATTATGTTCACATTCCTACTTTGGTTGGACAAAACGCGGTATTATGTTCCGCCACTCAACGTACAATATCTCGCATTCAAGCGAAAAATGCAGAACGGAGTGATTTAAGGCTAGTTCTCACTGCCTACCCTGATATACGGCAAAACGTATGAAGCTGTTGCTTATATATAATATTATTTCTTTTTTATTAATATTACATACTCAATTATAAATTAAATAAATATTCAAAATCACATATATACTATATCATCCGACTCAACTGCCAGAAAAGTGTGGGCGAGTTTCAAATTACATTATGAATATTATAATTTATCACGTTTAATATTGAACTGATGTCACTTAAAATACATACATATATTGCGGTGAATTTTTGAATAAAATATTATATGCTACTTACAGTAAAAATGTAACAAAAATTATATACCTAGTAGAGTAAAACAACTACTCTTCGCTTCAAAAAAGTCAATAAATTATTTTTGTCACAAGGTATACGCATGTATAATAAAATTCCAGAAATAATTACAGATCTGCCACTTCAACAATTTAAAGTTAAGATTAAAAACATATTATTTAAAAAAGTATACTATTCTGTCTAAGAATACTATAATGTTGTTAATGTGTAGAATTAAATGCTGTTGACGCTCACTCGGGAGGCTCATAATAGTTGTAAATTTATTGTAAAATTTTATTTGAAAAGAACAACCGTCGAGTTCCTAGCCGGCTCTTCTCAGAAGAACTTCCTTCCGAGCCAGTGGTAGCTTCCGTTAGGACTGACACTAGTGACATCTTTTGTAAATTGACAATTCGAAAGTATTTTTAATAGCTTATTTGAAATAATTTGATTTTGATAAATTTTTATTATCTACTAGCTTTCCGTCCGCGGCTTCGCCCGCGTGGAACTCGGTTATATCGTGCGACATGGTAAGGAATAGCCTATAGTCTTTTCGAAGGTTTAGACTATTTGTCAAAATTGGTTAAGTGGTTTAGGTGTGAAAGTTGTAAACAGTTGAACAATCTTACATGATTTTATGTTTGACAATAAGGAACTTCCATGCAAACTTTTATCCCCTATTTCAATCTCTTCCACCCTTTTTTTCACCACAAAAAGTATCGTATGTCCTTTCCCAAGTTCAGTGCTATCGTTATACTGAATTTCATCAAAATCGGTTCAGTGGTTTAGGCATGAAAGCGTAACAGACAGACAGGCAGACAGAGTTACTTTCACATTTATAATATTAGTTAGGATGAATAATATAAGTTTCAACATAACTTATTAAAATCCTGATTAACAGAACCATTGAAGGAAAATCATATAAAAGTACATAAATTACTTTGTTCATCTCATTACTAAAAATTTTAGATTTTTACTTCAAAGTAAAATATTACATTGTAAAAATTACTAACGGTTTCACTGTTCAATTTTTTTTAACGAAAATCTCGTCTCAGCGACAATGAGAACTAGGCGTTTCACTTAAACAGTAAAAGTTTCTACATGAAATGAGCATTGTAATTAAAAATGCTGAAATTATTTTAAATATACATAATATGTATATAATCATCTATATATTAATACGTAGAGGAAAACTTTTGTACCCCTTTTTACGAAAAATGCGCAGACATAGTAGTATGTAATTTAGCATACCTAAAATTTATATGAAAAAGAAGTACAGAAAACCAGTATTTTTAAAATAAAATTAATAAAATAAATGTTGCATACAGTACTATTCTTTTGACATACAAGCGCTAAGTCATCCAAACCATCACTCAAAGTCAACCATCACTCACACAGAATATTTCGATTTTGGACGGAAAAAAGAGAACGAAGTGTCCTAACACTAACTTTTTGCTGTCTACGCTATTTTCGAAAGCAGAATGAGGGCTTAGAAATAATATTAGTTTGAATAAAAGTCAGAATACAAACAGTTGGGCGACATGCAATTAGGCTCTTGTCGTTGATTATTACCTGTCACAGTACAATCATGAACCGCAGCTAAACGTTAGTTTGGAGTGCAAAATCAACAATACAGTGATTGACATTAGGCTATAGAAAATTTGTTTACTGTTTAGTTAGCAATATTTCAACTTGTTCCAAGTGACCAAGCACGCTACTTGTATACTAAATTTGTACATGAAATGGTTACTAATACATAGAATATTTTCATAAAATCTAAGCTAATCTTAAAAGAACAATATTTCTTCAGAGAATTTAGATTACGCTGGACATAAATTCGAAAATCTACCCCTTTCGAGACATCAATTTAAACTTATGTTTCAAAGTGAAAGGTTTTAGTATTAAATTCAATTACGAGTACTTCCTCGTTTTACACAGAAAGTGTTAATCCAACAAAGTTTATTGGTTGCGAAGAGATCTAATTTGTCCTTTTGTGACAATGAGTGAGAGCTGCGGCTTTAGAGCAATCGTTCTGATTAAAATATTTAATTTGTATAAAGAATGAAATCTAGCGGATAAATCAACTTATTTAGAAGTTTTGTACAAGTAGATATGTGTGTTGCAATATTTATTATTCTATTTAATTTACATTTTTTTATACTGGATAGACTTGGAGTTGTTTAATATGAGACTTTTCGATCTGAGTGACTTTTTATTTACATCGAAAACTCATGAGTAAAATGAAGTAATATTAGATATTGTAAGTAATATTTGAAAGTGTCACCTAATGTTTATAACAACCTTGGCCTAGATAAACTCAAGATCCCCAAAGAGTAAGATGAAAGTTTGCGTAAAAGTTTCCATGTTGTTTAAAAAGCACAAATACACGTAAATATTTAATATAAAAGTTTACGTGAAATAAAATATACTGTACGTAAACTTTCATAAAATATGAACTATAACAAAAGGGTGTTAAAAGCTTATTTTATTAGTTTTGTGGATAATAGCTTTTACCTACACATGAGGCTTATCCATGCTTTCTGTGCCTATATTCCCATAACAATTTTTATAGACTAAGCTTTATTTAATTGAAATGTTGGAAAAGGTAATCACGCCTTACGCTAAAAAATGAACAGCGTTTTTAAAGACAGCTATGGAATAAAAATGGGTAAAATAGTTAAACATATAGTACAAATTGTTAATAATTAATCACGGTTAATTATTCATATTAAATATACTTTGAAATAAATACTTACCATCTACAAGTCGTACTGAACTTCTTTAATAAATTAAATTTAAAATCAGATTACATTACGAAACTTTAAACCTAAGCCCGCATCTAGCTCATGTTCTCTTTTGATCTCAGCTGTACGAGTATGAAGCAGAAATAGTTCGCAAAGTAAATAGCCGTTGAACGGTGGACATTCTGAAGTACTATGAAACGTGTTACCATTACATTTATTATTCACTAGCTTTGCCCGCGACTCTGTTCGCGTTCAATAACATTTTTTGTTTTTTTATCTATGGCTTTATCTGTTTTGAAACTATTTTTTTTCGGATCCGATTCCCTCATGAAATTTCCCGATTAAAGTTAGCTTTTAACTAAGAAATATCCAAACATTTGAAATATTACTGGATTGATTAATTTTTATGACTAAATACAATAATTTACTGTAAACAAAACCAACGAGAAAGATTGATGATGGTTTACTAACAGTTTTACTTCAGCTAATTAAGAAAATTAAATTCATGAAATCGAAAAACACCATGCAGTGGCGAAGGGTAAAAAGTTTATAAAGGTAAGCCGGTATATATAGAAAAGCCGGCATATATAGGTCTGACCTGGACAAAAATATTATATAAATTCATGGTATAGAATTTGAAGTTTTTATCGAGCTTGTTTTTTTGCACATCCAAATTTTTCTGGACCCTATTTTTGTTTTTTTTTTGTTGAGCTTGTGTTTTTGCAATCTTTATTATTTAGTAACTTATTTCCAATCCTTTCCCACAATTTTCCTAACCACGCTTTTTTAGCTCCTACTTTTTTGTAGAGCTTGTTTTATACAATCTCACTCACAAATATTTTTAGCGCTTTTTTTTTGGCGTTTCTACACTGCTGGTAAATCCACCACTAATTTATTGTAATTAACAAAAAGTAAGCCGATAGGAATCGTATTATATCGTCGGTTCGTCACTCACAAAGTCTTACTTTTTGTGTAATATTGTTGTTTAAGGCCAATTCAACGACTTATACATAGTAACGTCAATAGGAAATGGTTATTAAAAATAGAAGAGAAAACGAAGCTCTAAAAATATCTGAAATTGATTATCGATTTATTTACAATACATTTATCGATTTATTTACTCAGAATATAATGATAATAGGATTAATATCAATATATTTCAATTTTGTTTATATACACGAAGTATTGATCGAAAAAGCGTAGGTGTTAGTAAACAAGAATAAAAATTACAAGGAAAATACAGTATTCACGCAGGTACGCGTCCCGATCGTCTGACTATTTTCACTGATACACTCGTCTAAATTCGATTCATCCGTGACTAGAGTAAATAAAACTGGTCGGACTTTAATTTGTAGCTCCTTTAGTGGCATAAAAAGTACTTCCTGTTGAGAGACACTGATGAGAACAAATTGACAATAAAATTAATAGGTGATCCTTACACTTATTTATTTATTTATTACTTTGAAGAAGTAGGTAGAGTTTTTATTATTAGTAAAAGTATGTCACAACTTAAGTATATCATTAGATTATCAAGTTGTGTACATTGCTTTTAATTTCCTTTTTATTTTATACTAGCTTTCTGCCCGCGGCTTCGCCCGCGTGGAATTCGGTTATATCGCGCGACGTGTAAGGAGTAGCCTATAGTCTTTCCCAAGGTCTAGACTACGTGTCAAGAAAAATTATAAAAAATAAAAATATTTTTTTTTATAACATTTTTTTTGCGATAAAAATATCCTATGTCCTTTCCCAAGTTCAGTTCTACCTTCATACCGAATTTCATCAAAATCGGTTCATTGGCTTAGGCGTGAAAGCGTAACTGACAGACAGACAGAGTTACTTTCGCATTTATAATATAAGTAAGGATCATGCATTATGTTCATTTTTCGTCTACTTTAAAGACAAAGTGTTAAAAATATCAAACTTCAACGGTAGATTATTTAACTATACCAAGAAACACCTACATTATACATGTAATTATTTTTTTAAAAACCTTTTTTTTTGTGAAATAGTAAGTATCAATGAGTTATGCAGGGCACATTCAACTCGAGCGATCGCTGTGCCTTGGTGCATACGAAATGTGTGCAAATTGATCGAATACGAATACCCTTAGAAACCGCTCTTAGATACCTTATTTGAAGATGAATCTAAATATAACCGTATCCAAGTGTAACTGTGAGAGCTTTAGCAAGTTTGCATTTGGCAATCGTTAAATATATTATAGGTATTCTAAAACTAGCCTATACTCGAGAATTTGATAAAGATTGTACTTAGGCCTGAATTTTCTGCCTATTATTTAAAATACTTAATAATTTATTAATCTATGGATATTAAAAATGCTAAATAAATAAAAGTACGTCTTCTGTTTGCGCAACTCAAAATGCAAACTCTCAACATACGAGAATATTTAATATTTTCATATTTATATCCGGACAAAGATATTGTGTATCGTTAGACATACATTACATAAAACGATATTGTTGAACATTGAGAATTTATTTGACTATATATTATAAGTGAAGGTAAAATAACGCGACTCGGTCTACTCATTTTGTAAAGCTAACAACACTCGTATAACAGTCATACATGAGATTAGTAGTTGTAAAATAGGTGATTACGCTTCTGAGATGAAATTGCCAATTTGGCATAGAAGTTTTTATAGTCTATGATTAATCAAAGGTGACATCCGAAGTTAGTTTCAGGCCCCGTACGAAATTCACCTCGAAGAGCTTAAATATTATAAATGTTTTTAATTCTGGTCGTTATGGTATACTTGTAAGTTATGATACAAACAAATTTTCGAACTTAGCTACAACACGTCCAGGCGTCAACATCACCCGAATTACTAGTGAAGGCCTGGGTCGGCACCGAGAGCTCATGGGCCGCGGTCCACTCCTTCTGAGAGGGAGAGGTGTTAAGTGTTAAGTAAGAGGGCTGTAGGATGACCTAATTCAGTCAAAGGATGATCAGCTTGGGAAAGGTGATCAACTAGTATACTGGTCCAAGTGGGCTCGTGTAGGTCGCTTCCCGCGCGCTAGGTAGAGCAGGCCGTTGAACGTGCCATGGGCCATCGGGGTTCACATAATACTTGGGCATTCGAGAAGGAGCACCTTGACGTTTTAGTCAATAATCCATCCAAGTTCAATAATCGAGCAGGTATTCGTAACAAATTTCCTCACGATATAAAAAGATACAAATTTAGATTCGTATATAATTTAGAATATCCAAAAATCCAGTCTATGTCTTAAGCTAATCAATAATTACCATTATCAATTTAATCTTTCCTGCTAAAATCTGACTGACGCATATTTGATATTTACTAAGACGAGTTTAATATTACTAGGAAAATTAAAAAATGTCTTCATTCAAAGTTGTTAAATTTTCCTCTATTTAATTTAAAATATTTTTTTATATAAACAAACAATTAAATATGCAAAAAAGAAAAAGTAAATGTCAACATACACGTTTAATATTTTTTTCTTGTTCATGTTATACTGGCAACAATATTAGGTTTATGTCGTGAAAATATTGTATTGTCCTCGAATCCAAATCTGTGTGCAAATTCTCAAGCAAATCGAACGGCAAAAAAAGAATCAAAATAAAGTTGCTAGCTTTTTTACATTTATAGATAAGTAAATGTACTACTACTTTATTATTTAAATTCGAATAGTTTTTACTTTTAAATCTATAAATCAGAATTGTTAAAATATTCTTATATAATTTCGATAGAAAACCTTCCTAATATTTATTTCTTAGATTACCCACAATCGGTCTAGGTATTCATGTAAGGCGGTAATAGGAATATTGGCACACGAAGCATAAAATAAGACTCAGGTGTAGATGATAGCTTTTATCCGCCAAAACTGATAAAATATGCTTTTCGCGCAGACCCTCATATTATGTTAAGTTTACGCTGTAAATTGCGGAAGCTTCAATTATACGTTAAAATTTTATATTTTTAGGGATCCCGAAGAAAATTAAACCCTTGTAGAGTGAATTTCAGAAATTTATTTGTCAAAATACATTTTTTTATATTTGTGGATTTGTAAAATCTTGTTTAATAGAGTTTATAACTAAATATTTTAGAGGCACGTGGTTCTTTAATGAATTTAAAAAACCAGGAAATAAATGGCATTTTTTTTTTCGTTATATTTGTCATGTATTTTCAAAATTATAAGAATTTTTTTTTACGTTTTGTAAGTCGCAAGGAAGGAAAAGATGAAGAAAATACAGTGTTCTTCTCAGTATCAAAATTATTCAATGAATCGATAATATACAATTTATCCTCAAGAAAGTTCTTCCATATATCATACATTACATGTTTATAAAATAAATATATTGCTATGTAGGTAATAACAGGCGTATTGCTAGCAACATTTGGTGCGCTTTCATTATTTAGATACGTGATCGGAATTTTGATTTCAAGATTAGCTACTGGACCGCTACCCATCAATTTTGTTCAGGAAACCCCGTAATTATAGGTTATTTGAAAATTTTGCTGGATCTTGTAATTATTTTCAATTAAATTCACTTTGTCTTTAAATGAAAAAGGTTTTTTATTAAATAAACATCCTTATTTAACTTACCGTTCGAAACTTTTAATGGCCTGTTCCTTTCTTAGCTACGTGGTCACATGTAACTTATTTAAAAGTACTTTTATTATCAAATATTCTATACTAACTATTTATTGTAATAACGTAACAAATTTAATAGGTTCACTAGAAGTTAAAAGTCTTTTAAAATACAGAATAGCATTAGAGACGTTCTCTCGTGTCTAACAATTACTCATTGTGACTGACTTCTCAATTAAACTTCAGGTAGTAACTCGTAACCTGCACTGCTATTTGACTCGGCAAGCGCTAATGCGCCAAACTTTATTGGTTACAAAGGAAACTAATCTATTCTAACTAAAATCTCAGAATTATGGCTTCATAATACCTTTGTTCAACAATCGGCCTATTATGTTCTGTTAACAAATTAGCAGTCTATGTGAAAAGTTTTGCTTCGAAGTGCTATCTTCTATCGTATCGTAGACACTTAAGATATAAAATGAATTAAAAATTTTATTTATGTTCATACTCTACAAAATTATTGTATATGTAAAGATCACAACATTTAACACATAAGGCTTAAAACGGTTTTACGAATCTAATGTTAATTAAGACATAATTAAAAGACTTTGCTTCCTTGTGCGTGTTCTACCGCTTGTATAATGGGTTGTGTTCTGAAGAATTGTTTGACATGATGCCCACGGCTACTTTTCACCATCGCACCGCTCGCCATCGACAGGGAGTTCATGCTCACACTTTGGAGCCTAAATGGTCCCGAACAGTTCGATTTCAAAGGAACTTTCTTCCGCGGACTCTCCAATTGTGGAATGATCTCCCTGCCGAGGTTTTCCCAGAGGGCTGCAATATGGGGTTCTTCAAAAGGGGAATAAATAGGTTTTTGAAGGGTCGGCAACGCGTAAGTGATGCCCCTGGTGTTGCAAGCGTCCATAGGCCACGGTAACCACTTACCATCAGGTGGGCCGTGTGCCTTGTTGCCACCGTCGTGGTATAAAAAAAAAAGACATTAATTTGTTTTAAAACAACCCGATATTCAACTAATGTTAATCGTCACGATAGTCGATATCTAATATAGTACACAACCTTGCATAATGCACCATAGAACAAATAACACACACAGTTTTTCAAAATAAAATATAAATATTAACATACTATATGTTAAGTAGAGAGAAATAGAGACGTGTCGTGATGCAGAGACACAAGCAAGTGACTGAAATCGCGACAGATTGTGGGTCCATTCCCGCTCGCTCTGGTAATAGGATAAAGCGCGGCGTTGAGTTCCGCCACTCAGCACGCTATGCCTTTCGATGGCAAGATGGAAACGGAAATGTTAAAATGAGAAAGGAGTGTCTTAACGCTAGGTTCTCTGGTTTCCTCTGCTTGCCTTGCTATGTGCGGGATACAGCGTGAAGCTAAAAAAATATATAATATGTTAAGTAAAATTACTCAATATATATTTCAGGAAATCCTTGAATACATTTTAAAATAATTCACAAGAATATAAGCACATCGGAGTCCTTTTTTATCCTCATTGCTTGTTTCATTTTGCTTCATTACTAATTAAAAAATAAACCACTGTAATATATATTCCAATGTTTTATTCATTTCATTTAAAGAATCATATTACAGTTTTATTAACTTTAAAAAGATTTTTAATAAAAGTAAGCTAGCAGTGTACACCATATTAATAATTAACTTATCTAAAGGAGTTTTACCCTATTTTTCGCAAAACAAGGTACAGAGAAAACGTAGTTTGCACTCCGTTCTCCACTTTTCGCCCTAATTCACCTTATTATAATATATGAATCACCTATGATGTATTTACTCCGTATGTATGATGTATGAAAATCACGATATATTTTCAGAAGTCAATCACATTTTTTCAACAGTTGTTCTACGAATTATACCTGTGTAAATACATAAGTATCTAAATAAATTTGTTCTTAGATTATTCAGTATTCAAACTGTTAAAGAATCAACCTTAAATTGAAGAAAATAATTTAATAAATTTCATAGCATTTGGAACGCTTCACATAAATTAATTCTAAACATTTGTATGAAATTTCTGTATGATTTAATGTTTAGATATTATAAGTTTAGATTTAATAACTTTAATGTCGTCTATTGACATGATGTCAAGAGATATTTAATATAATTTCTTATTAATTATAATACAATATATACAATATAAACGCCTGTCGTAGCGTAGAGGCACAAGCGTGCGACTGTAAGCACGACAGGTTGTGGGTTCGATTCCCACTCCAGGAAATGTTAGTACTTTCATTTCCTGGGTTTGGTAACAAGGCAAAGCGCGGCGTTGAGTTCCGCCACTCAACACGCAATGCCTCAATTCGGCGGAAAGTGGGGAACAGAATTGTTGTAAGAGAACGGAGTGTCTTAACACTAGGTTCTCAAGTTCCCTCTGCCTACCCTGCTATATGAGGGATATAGCGTGAAGTTGAAAAAAAAAAAAATATAAAATTAATTTTAATACAGATTTTAATATAACGCACTTATATTACACTAAAAATAGAATTAAATATATCAACCTCACTGCACTTTTCATTTTGTAAACGCAAACACAATGATATATAAATATTACTATAATAATAAAATAATCAATAGAAAACTACATTTGAACTAGGAAGCAAGTATTAAAAATGTAACACTATTTCAATCACGAAAATCAATAAGAGTGATTTATATCCATTAGTAACTTAAACTAATTTTAAAAGCACTTTAACTAGGGCGAGATTAATTAGCGGGTCTGCTTTGTGGCGGGTCTGTTATATTATTGCAGCGCGGGCCAAGAAGCCCGTGTTTTCTCATCTTAATTAAAGGAATGGGTAGACGAAGAAACGCTTATCACTAATTACTTACGTCGATTCTGCAAAGCTAATTAAATAAATCCCAGCTTGATTTTCAGTTTATAAGTAGGTTTTGTCTTCTATGTTATTGCTTACAATTAAATTATATGATAATATTTTTTATTTAGGTTAAAGAGATTGGGGTTACAATACTCTGTATTATCCGCCATTTTGAAGAAAATGGTACTTACGTATACATTTTTACAAGATCTATAATCAATTATGGGTTTTGCTCCAAAATCACACAACTCCTCTTCGGTAAAAAGATTATATTTAATTTATTTTACCAGAGCCAGCGAGGCTCTGCTAAATTAAAGTATGGCATTTAACACGTATTGTCCCGAATTTGGACAAAAAAGAAATGGGGAACTTACTAGAAACTCTCTGCTTAACCTGACGTATTTGTTTAGCTAAAAAAATATTATTGATATAGAAAATATTATTGATACGAAAATCGTTTTCTTTTAAAAGTCAGATAATAGAATTATCATATTTAAAGTTTAGGATATATACATTATATTAGATTCACAATATAAAAGCACAACAACCATTGTCCAGCACTGACTGATGTAATATTAAAATGTTTGAACTTTCCTATAGCATTGTGAACGTCATTGCTAGACATCGTGCAGGTATAATACGTATACCCCACTATTAATGGCATAGGGGGATTGTTAAAAGCGATATTTTCTCATCGTGATGTATGGGGATCTTGCTGGGGCTGTAATGAGAAATTCCGCTGTCACCGCTTTTTGTATCACGGATAGGGGGCGTTTTTGAATACAATTTGCGATGACATGCCTTGATGGAAGTCGTAATTACGAATTTTTAGCCTTACGTAATTAATTCCCAAAAAACAAAATTTCAACTCTATTGCTCAAAGTACCTACTTAGCACAAATCTTCAGTACTTTTTACTGCATCTTTATTATTATGCACTATTACAAAGTTTCTTATATAATTCTAAATGTATTTTTCTAAGTAAACTACACTTTATCTATCTTCTATCTAAATTGATAAGTAGTTTCAGTCTGTATAAAAATTTTCCTCTTCCATTCTCGCTCCTTTACTATATTATTGCGGTTCCAAAGTATCCCCGCTGTAAAGGACTCAATTCTATGCGAAGCGATAACATTTTCATGATTATGCTAAAAGAATATACTCGTACTTTCCTTGTGTAAAGTACTTTTTGTAGCGACACTTTGTGGAAAGATGTGAGTGTATGAAAGGTATGCACTTTATGCATACAATATTGCATATTGCATTTATACCTTAGGTTGTTTTATTTAAGAATTTTAAAAACAAAAGTTGACAAGTTTGTAGCGGTTATTCTGAATTTTGTTATGGCTCGTTAATTAATAACGAAAACATTTATTTTATAAAATAGTGTAATATAATAGTGTGTATAATATTTATTTTATTAATTTAATTTATATGAAGGAGTAATTCGCTATTTTAAAAATATTCGATTCTGCATTTCTCCATATAAATTTCAAGTGTGCCAAATTTTATACTCCTCCGCCTGTATAATTTTCGTGAAAAGGGCTCGAAAGTTTTTCCTTTGCGTATATAAGTAAACATATTTGTAGCTGTTTTTAAATTAAGCTTACAGTCAGAATAAGATATATATGGTTTTTGTTTGCACACCGCAGCGTAGTTTGTCAGTGTCTGGTTGCAAAAATTGGTTATTGGTTCGATTCGCACTCGTGGGAATGATTATATTTAAACTATTGTTAGTTCTGTACTGGTAAGATAAAGCACGGCGTTGAGTCCGCCACTTAACACGCATGACAATTGTATCGGTGAGTGCAGAAAGAAAGTAAGTCCGCATTTTCAAATTTTGCAGGAGGGAGAAAAACAACACACATCTTGCCTTTCTAAGCTAGTTTAAATCGCTTACGATTTTTTGCATTTTTGTGACTTACGCTGTTTCTGCACTCACTAATTCAATTCGGCTGGAAATACTCAGACAAACGGCACTTCGATCGCCGCTTACGGAGACGTATCTGCATCTATTCTTGTCATTAGTTTTACTCTGACTACCCTATGTTATGCGATATAAAGCGTAAAGCTAAATTTTTTTTGGTTACTCATTCTAGATTTGATAATATTCATAATTACAATTTTCATCTCATTTTCTATTTATTCATGAATTTCCGTCCCACATACTTTTAAAACAATACCTACTTGTTTTCGTGTTGTGTAAAAGATAAGAAAATCGCATGCACACATGGTAAATATTTAAAATCTCCATAGAAATAGTAGAAAACAAAAATAAATTAGTACACGCGTGTAAAATTTCATCACAGCTCGGAACTAAACTTAATGAGCGCTTGAACCGATTCCAAATGACGCTGGTTCGAATCTTGCTACATTCTATTATTTATTTTTTATAATTTTTTTTATTAATAATATTTCTAAATGGTTTTCTTAACCTGAGAGTGTAAATAAGTTTAAAAAATAATTAAAAATTCCGAGATATTACGAGATAGACACCAAGAAGAACTCGAACACACAAACACCTCGAGCATCTCAAAATTAGTGCATATTCAAATTAA
The DNA here is from genome assembly GCA_033558755.1 of Philaethria dido. NCBI lineage: Eukaryota > Metazoa > Arthropoda > Insecta > Lepidoptera > Nymphalidae > Philaethria > Philaethria dido. The sequence continues at coordinate 514,626 of JAKGSA010000137.1, forward strand.
AATATAAAACAAGCTATACATAATAGTATTAAGGAAACTAATTTAAAATATAGAAACATTATTTTACTATCAGATAAAAACTATTTGAAAAACTCTCACGAGCTAACATGTAGATAAGATAAAGTAATAGCCGACCTCCACCATTTTTAACTATGAAACTTTCAACTCCGACCATTTTTCCAGCCTTTGTGAAATTCACGTTCAAATTTTTGACGGTTTCATTTGGGAATAGAAGTTTTTAATCCCTCTTGATTATATTTTAAAAATATGTTTTTATACTCTTAACTAACTATTATAATTTAATATAATATTTTTTTCTGGCGGTATATTTTTAATATAGTCGATTGGGTAAAACCTTTTTTTTCATTCTACTGGAAAATAATTAATTATCTATGGTAGACAGAATAGCTTAAATGCATTCAAAGTACAAAGACGTTAATGTGTCAAAAGCTTGTTTAAACCCACTGCTGGGGGGTATCAATGGTTTTTGATCTCTTGCCAAGAGGACCTGCATACAACCGTTTGATCAATAGCATTACGTTTTTAGATACGGTTTCTATGAAAGGCTTTGCTTTGTATACTATTTTATTTCTTGTATATTTCCCACACATACAGCGCCAATTTCTATCAACTAAATAGTATTAAAGCTATGAAGCTTTTAAGCGGTAATTTTGTTTATTATGTAATTTTTACAATTCCTGATAATGATGTATTTGGTACATTATTTTATTATTCTTTAACCGATTTCCAGGTTTCTAAAGAAGGAGGTTCTCAATTCGACAGTATGTTTTTTGTGTGTTACCGCATAAATTTTTACTGGGTGAATCAATTTTTTTTTTGGTGGTAGGAGGTTCGTCCTCCGTCTGGCTCGCGACCACTATCATGTCAAAGACGAACCGCCAAATATCTCATGATGTGTTCCGGTTCGATGGCATGTAAGCCAGGTTTTCCCATTCCCACCCATCCTTTCCCCAAAATGTGGTGGTTCCGAGAACGGAATACTACATTGTCCTCCTCTTCCATCTGTATCCTCTAGGTTGGCAACGCATCTACAACATCTCTGGTGTTGTAGATGTTCATGGGCGAAGGTATCCACTGACCATCAGGTGGTCTTTCTGCTCGTTTGCCATCCGTTGTCCATAAAAAAAAAAAAAATTTTGATGATTCTTCACAAACATTAGCTACTATATAAAATATAGTAGCAAATGTTTGTGTTGTGGTTCTATTTGAATTTAGTTATTTGACGAGTGGTTTTCAAGTTACTCGAAATTTAGTTTTTTAGTGTAGTGTATTTGAAGTCATTTTCTTTTTCATGCTTAAATCTTAATTATTTAAGCAATATATTAAAATAAAATAAGAATAACAAAATAGAATTTCGTATGAAAATTTCGAATGTACATAAAGCATCCATTTCACACGATATGAAACTGCATGCTCTTGGATAACGTGTTTAACCACCTAAGGTAATTTTGTTGACTAAAATTTTTGATGTGGTTACAATTTTCGTGGTTAATATTCTCAGTTTTATATTTTGAAAAGATATTTTGGGACCTTTACAAAAGTTACGATTTGAATGTCCTTGATGGTACTTATTTAGTGATTTCCAATATTTTAAAAGATTGTAAATATTTTTATTCACGTACTTGTTTATTTTAATATTTGCACTTATATTATGCACTTAGTGTAAAAATACAACAAAAAATTAAACATTTTATCAAAAAAATCGTTTAATGTTTAAAAAAATAGTATATAATAAATAACAAATTTAGAGAAAAGCATAAAAGATTTAAGATTTTTATATTATTCTGGAAAAGCGCTGATTTTTACTTACAATAAACGACAAAGAGCGCGTTTATACATTTCTTTCCCGAGCGCAAAGGTACGGGAATTACCTCTCTTTGTAATGCTAATTTTAAAACCAAGGAATTCATTTTTTATTCATAAGTTTTTCTGCTCCAAAGCCTGCAGTCGGAGCATCCAACTCGTTTGTGATGAGTTTGAAGTTAAGCTTTTTTTGTATAAATATTATTCATGTAAAAAGTTATGTGCTCAGATTAATTCGAAACGTTTTCAGATTAATCATTTTGATCTTAAATTATTATAAAGGATAACTTTTTTCTGTTTACACTTTCTTTTAGGTGATTATATATATAGTACGATGCTCTGGGTAATAAGTATTCGCGTCATTAAAGTATATTTTAACAATGTTCTCTATAAAAATACAAAGGCAACAATTTCATTAATTTTTAATTCTATCAGCTAAACACTAATCTTCTTCACCAGTGTCACCAAATGGAAGGCAAACATAAAATCATATAATTGGTTCGTAGAAAAAACAATTTTTCTTAAATTGATATTTCGACTTATTACTTTTTCAATAAAAAAACTGTTGACAGTTTATATTACAAAAAGTCGATCGGATATTTTCCCTGAGCGAGCGTTTTTACATTTCCTCATTGAGTTTCTCATTGACGATTCAACCCTTGCGCAGCCTAACAAACTGGATTAGCCGAGACATGTTCGCTCGCAAGGGAAATAAATTGTTTTTTGTTGTTTCCAACTCGTCCGCAATAACAGCCCACAATGAAAAGTAATAACACATGCCAGATTGAACTATAGAAAAAAATTGATATGGCAAAATGAATGTAAATAATATATGGTGAAAATGGCACACGATCAAAACATTGCTTATTGTTTCTGCCTGATAAAAATTGTCGACAGTTGTGTTTTATTAACATTGCCTTTTATCTTTTTTCACAGTAGTTAATTGTAATCTTTTTTGTTTTTTTTCTTATGAATTTGTATACTCGTATTGTATATTTTCTTTATGAAAGCTTATTTTAAAATTATCAATATAAATAATATTAAACCTTTTTTATATATATAATATTAATAGATTTTAACGCAAGGTCATTTTATTTATTTACACTTAACGATGACTAGACATTAAAATTTACTGAGGGCTTTCAAATTGCATTTAATCTGAAATGCATTTAATGGAAAGAATTCCATGTCAATATTACTATGAAATACACTTGTAAGCCTTTTATGTTATTAAAATTCTACGAAACAACCCTCTAGTAATCTAATGGCTACATTTATATAGTAATATACCCATATAGTTATTACAAGTAGTTAGAAAATATGAATTTTAAGTACATTACTTTCACTTAATCGACAATTTAATTATTGTACTATACTTACTTGTCTCTTATAAAACTCAAAGATACAGACTAACAAATAATGAAATAGTAAAAAGCTTAAATACTTCCTTTTAAAATAACATATGAAAGCTAAGTATCAACAAAAATAATACGTTAGTCGGGGACAGAAAAGGTACAATTTACTTCTAATAGAAAATCAATGTTTGAGCAAACCCTAAAAGTTATTCGACGTTTTTATGAACAAAATCTCTTAAGGATAATAATTTCTCGAAGTAAAAATGTCTTGTTTTGATTTTTCTGAACAATGAGTTGCTGAAACTTGCGATATTGGATGCCTCTATGGCGTTGTATTTTTGCTAGGGCTACGAAAATCCATTCCAAAGTTTTTCATATCGTTAAACCGTTGAATATGTAAAATATTTTGTTTCTGAAAGATTTTGTTATTTATACAAATGAAATAAAAATACCTATTATATATGCATAAGTATTCATATTGTATTCGTATTGTTTTCAAAACTAAAGTTTCGTTTAACAGTATTTTTGTTCCAATGCTATAATAGCATTCTACTAATGCAATTCAATTTTCTTCAGTACGTTTAACTCCACAGAAAATACAGTATACGGTTGTTACTGCTTAAGTAATAAAAATTGTAATTTAAGAAGATTACCGCTGATTAGATTAAATGACACTGCTGAAGTTGCTTTTATAGTGATTATCTATTAATTATACGGCTTACCTTACCTTAGCTAATTTAATCAGAGTTTTACTATACGTTTCACGTATAGTAAAACTAACTTTATTTTTGTTACTTTAGATAATAACAGTTATTTCTAATTAATTACTTAATATTAGTGAAAAACACAAATGTCAGTGATATCCACGTCATATTTTTAATAAATTTGTTTTTTTAATTTTCTAAAACCAGGCTTTTAAATATTTTTAATTTATTTTATGTTTTTAACGAATGGTTTTGATAAAACATATTTTAATGAGTCAGTCAAATGGAAATATGCGCTAAATATTGAACGATCTCTTTCATACGTGGAGGACTCTACCAATATAGTAATTACGAGGAATATTTATCTATTCCTTAACGGTATTAGACGTTTTTATATTTAATTTCTAATTAAAAGTGAATTATATATTTTTTATATAGGATTTAATGCAATATTTATTTAAAAAGATAAAGTCTTAGTAGTTTTTTTTTCTTAACTTCACGCTGCATCCCACATAGTAGGGTAGGTAGAGGGAACCAGAGAACCTAGTGTTAAGACAACCTCCTCAAAATCCTCCTCCTCCTCCTCCAACTCTCCTTAAAATTTCCGTTCCTCATAGTCATGTTTTGGTTATGATTTTTATAAATTATTTGCTAGCTTATAGGAAATAAGTTATTATGTTATATTATTTTAACGTTACATTAGTAATGTGGCAAAACTTTCAATTTTTTGATACGCAGCATTCAAGGGGTTTTTTTTTATTTTAAATGTATGATTTAAAAAAAAAATTTTTAGTCTTTTAAAATTAACAACCACATATCCACAAAAATGTAACAATACATCAAGAGAAAGAAAAGAGAATGGATTTTATAACAATCCTACTGGACTCTAAGATAAACCGATACTAGAGATGGAACGGACGTGGCCTGAATGTAAAATACATTACTATCGCATTACGAATATATTTCGCTCAAACGAATTTTATGTAAATACAATACAACGTTATATTCAAACATTTTTCCTAATAATATTCATTTTGTATGTTATTAGCATTAGTATACGCTCATTTGTCTAGAAGCTAACTGTTCTTGGTTTGTTTATACCGAAGAATAGACATATATATTTTTTATAGCTTCAAGCTGTATTCCGTATATCTGCTATATGGCAGTAGGCGGAGGGAAACAGAGAACCTAGTGTTAAGACACTCCGTTCTCTCACATTTCTTTTTCCCACTTTCAGCCGAATTAAGGCAATGCGTGCTGAGTGGCAGAAATTAAGAAACAACGCAAGGAAGTGAAAATATTAAATGTCATTTCATATTCTCATTTCCTGGAGTGGAAATCGAACTCTAGTTTTTTATCGTTGTATTTTATTTATCTATCTTCATTTATCGACAACTTATACAAAATCTGTAATTATTACAGCCTATGTATTATCCTGATGCGTAAGCTATATCACTCTAAAGTTTCATCAAGATGTGTTCAATAGTTGCTTGAATCCATCCTTACGAACTTTCGTATTTATTAAATTTGTTCGCTACGTTCATTTTCGCTATATTCATTATATTCAGCAAAAAGTTTAATTGAAAACATGAATGGATTGAAGTTGATACATTTTTAGATTTTCGCAGTTTGTTTTTTTGTTAAGAAACTTCGTTATAAAATTATCTAAATAAATATTTAAAGTACGGTTTACATTCAGTTTTTTATATTAAAGTATTAAAATATATTATGATAATTTAATCCTCTTTTATTATAAAAAAAATAATTAAACAATTTAATTATTAACTTTTTTACATTATACTCTGAACCCTTACCTTTACCCATACATTCAATTACTTTTAACAACTTACACAGTATGTGACGTGATGGGAGCAAATACAAAAGAGATTTAAGAAACGTTTCACGTGAGATACATTTTATGTCGCCTTTCATTACATACATATAAGCATTGCAATTACATATAAACACAAAGAGCTAGTAAACTCGGTTAAGTTTTTAATAAAACGACAGACCTCCGTGTCAGTTATGAATGCTGTTTTGTATCCTGCGAAGCTACGTTGCGCTGCAGCCACTTTATATATTATGTATGTTTATTTAGCTGCACTTATTTTACATACATATTTTTTTATTTATATATACTCTATTTTTTTTTTACTTCACGCTGTATCCCGCATATAAGCAGGGTAGAGGGAACCCGAGAACCTAGTGTTGAGACACTCCGTTCTCGTACAACAATTCCATTCCCCACTTTCCGCCGAACTGTACTGTATTGAATAAATATTTTTAAATAGTAGTTTAAATCATTTTTAAAATAGCTGTACTGATTTTGAAAAAAACCTATATTTTTTATATTCATGGATGATATGTAAGTTTTCTGTACAGTAAACAATCTCGCATAAACAGGGATCATGTCCGGTGACTATGAACCGAACTGCATGCAAAATGTAGTTTATATTACAGTCGTAAAGTGTAATGTTCCCAGTTTCAGGGTAGAAACCCATTCGCCCTTTAGTGCCTTGAACTTCCAGAGCATCGGGTTAAGAATGGTCGTCTAGCTGAAACAATGACGCATTTTAAGAACCTTTTTAGTGTGCAAAACAACAAAATCAGGTCATTTTTCATATATTGAAATGGGAAACACAATATGCCAATATTTAGCTATTTTGAATATACTAAAAACTATTACTTTAAATATATTCGACGGGTAATCAGAGGGAACCCAATGTCAAGACACTCTGTCCACCGCTTTTTGCCTAAATTCGAAATATTGAGCGAAATAAGTGGCGAAACTCAGGTTTACATGGTGAAAATCAAATTTTTAAAATCCAAAAATTTTTTAACAAAACGGTTGTGTTTTTTGTTATAATTACTATTTACTCACTTCGCAATCCACATAATATAACAAGCTAAATATTTTTCTACTGTTGATCGTTGAATAAAGTTTAATAACTAACAGATCTAATATTTTTGGGTGAAATTCTAGTTATATTATGTTAAGGAAACCTCTTCTATATTGTGCAGCGATAAGGAAACGAATTTGTTAGTTTACCCATTGCAAAGATAAAAGTTTAAAAGTAGTAGCACTTGAGTTAAAAATATGGCTGTATTATAATTTCATTTGAGAAGTAGAATTCGCTAACTTTGTCGTAAATTTTACATCGTACGAGTATGTTTCATGTTTTCAAAACAATTACTTGAAATATATAAGAATATATATAGCATTATATTTTGAAGGTCATCGTAGCCACGCAATGTTAGTGGCTTAAATGCTTATTTGAAATATATGACTGGACCTGTAAATTCTCGAAATAGGGCATAAAACGAAGAATTTCTCTTGATAATAAATTCTTTTGAAATTTATTATTTTTTCTTTGTTAAATTTATTCCGAACTGCTTCCCTAGCTTTTACAATCTATATCTAGAAAAAATGTTGTTCATTGATTGAATTCTAACACATAATGATCTATTCAAGTAAATAGTGGCTTGTTAAATGTTCCTACCTACTCTATAATATTTCCCTCTGCTCTAAAGGTATCTATATATAAATACGCGAAGCAAAAGCTTTGTACCCCTTTTTACTAAAAATATGCGGACGGAGGAACGTGAAACTTGGCACACTTATAGTTTATATTTAGAAGGAGCGCAGAATGATAATATTTTTTTTAATATAATGCACAAAGATATATTAAATAAACATAATAAATGTTACACACACTTCCATGGTTTGACATCCATGTATATAAAGTGACATACGTTGCTAGGCAACGCGTTGTTAACGCGTCAACGGGGACACTAGTGTTTATAATTAGTACAATACAACGTAATAATTGGCAGTTCATAATAATAAAATTGATCGTCATGGTCTCTTTGTTAACTCTCACAAATTTAAAAATTTAATTATTTTAATCATTTAAAATGTAATATTAAGTTAATAAGGAAATTATAATGAACAATTAACCACTAGAGAGCTAAATAATTTGTTTAACAATAAGAATTAAACAATTGTAATGAGCATGAAAATTTATAATGCGAACTTTCTGAACTACTTTCCTATTAGAGCGAGGTAAATTGTTGCAGTTGCGGTCACGTCGCTAACCCCTGACTAATACAATATCGAAGCTAGGGAACCATACAAATTTATTATTGATCTAATTTTCACTGAACCACTGTATGTCGTGTATCTATTTTTATATGAGAATTTATAACAATCTATCTCTTGCTTTTATATGTGAGTAATTTGAGCTATTTATTGTAGTTGGTTATTTATTTTTACTAATATTTTTGATACATTATTGTAATAGTATATTTAAAAAAGCAACTTCACGGTTGAAGGCTGCCAGGTTAAATTTGTTATATATTTTGAGAAAACATATAAAAATTAGAGCGGGACTCAAACTCACGCTCCTTGGAAACCGTTCAAGTGCTTTGATCGCTAAATTCTTTAAATAAAAATTTTCTACAATGTTTTTCGTATCCTAAGTGTGTGATTAACACTTTTAAAAATATTAGTTCTTCCAAATCAGTAATTCTTTTTTATAATTTATCATTTTTTATAAATAAGATTATATTTTGTAACGCCTGTCATGGCGCAGAGGCACAAGTGTGCGACTGTAAAGCGACAGGTTGTGGGTTCGATTCCCACTTCAGAAATGAAGTATTTTCATTTTCTGGGTTTGGTAACAAGGCAAAGCGCGGTGTTGAATTTCGCCACTCAACACGCAATGCCTCAATCTAGCGGAAAGTGGGGAACGGATTTGTTGAAAGAGAACGGAGTGTCTTAACACTAGGTTCTCGGGTTCCCTCTACCTACCCTGCTATATGCGGGATAATGCGTGAAGTTAAAAAAAAAATGTATAATGGCTTGATAAAAAACAATTTGTGGATTTATTACATTGACTGAAACATAAATAGCATAACATATATATAGCATAACATATATATATATATATATATATAGGTAAATTAATGGCTCAGATCTATACAGTAGAAACATATTTATATGAGTTCGTAGACATGAAAAAATATTTTGCCTAATAGGTGAGACTTAGAAATTTACTACGTTTGACTCTGAGTAAAAAGACACTAAGTTTTCTCCCTAACGAGATTTACGTTAAAGACGAAGTACTCAAGTACGTACAGTAAGCTTATGTATTCAGATGGCTTGTTTGAATATTTTTCTTTGAAATAATATCTATTCATGCAGAGCAATCTTTCTTGGCTTTACAAACTATTTTACGCTATATTAAAAGGTAAGAGAAATTACTTTTCACTTTATAAAATTGTATTTTATTATTAAACTACTCGAAACGTTCACGTTACCACCTCTACTATGTAAAGTTGTTTGCTTTGGCTGATATTTCTATACATGTTCGAGATGGACTCACCATTCTTTATCAAATGTTCCAGTTCCAGTTCCAGAAAATGTCTATCATGCTCATCAACTTTGTCTGGGTAACAATAGCGATATTAATGTAATTGTTAACGTCAACTTTTTGGTTATTATATTTATACCTAGTGCGTTGAGTTACAAAGTTCTACTACATTTTATATAATAAGATCAGAGGAATAATAAATAAATATGCATTCGAATCCCCGTCGAATGAACCTCAGTCGGTCGATCACTTACACTGCTATTACCTGTAGGATTATTGCTTTACTTAAAACTGATTATTTATTTTAGTGTCAAAACACTCGTTAAGTGGTGGAATTCAACACTGAGCTTTATCTCACCACAGCGGGGAAATAAAAGTAAATACCCCCGAGTGGGAATCGAATCTACAGTCGCCACGATTCAAAAATGCAAAGCTGAATATCATTACATTAATTACTTTTTAATAAATAAATAATTTGTCAGGAAAACGTAAAAGTTTTCTACAAATAATAAAAATATATTCATAACATATTATTCGTTATGTTGGAATGATTCGTTCCTTTTCGTGTTAGGTACATTCAAAATTAATAACAAGAGTTAAAGTTTGACGTCGAGTTCGTAAATTTATAAATATCCTCCAGAGATAACAAGAACACATTTATGTGCGGTATATATGAGAGGAATTTACTTTACGTAATCGGAACGACGAAGACGAAATACCAACCTTTATTAAGTTAAAGCTAAAACGTATTAAGCACACGTCTTACATAATCGTTACTATAAACCGCAAGATTTAACGTGAGAGATTCTTGTTTAACGTAAACATATCAAATTGTATGTATTAACAAGCTATTGATACTGGCTTTACCCCTATATATGGATATATTATTATAAAAAAAAACAGCTTCACGCTTTACCTAACATAGCAGGGCAGCCAGAGTGAACCTAGTGTCGAGATATTGCGTGCTACGTGACATACTGCCGCGGTCTGACTTACCACAACGGAAAAATGAAAATAATTTAAATATAATAATTTCTTTGAGTCGAACCAATAACCAATCGTTTATAGTTAGAGGTTGTCCCGCTGAGCCGTGATGGCCTCTATTTTATTATTATTATTATTCTTTATTTAAGGACTTGGAGTGTTGAACATATATCACTTCATACATAAATTTTGAGTAGATCATAAAAAATACTTAAATATACTTTTAATATATTTTTTGAAACATACATGGTTGATATAATTAATTCTTTATATGTCTTACATTTAAAGATATTATTATGATTTAAATCACCGAATCCAATACCTCATATCGTATGATCAGACCGAGGTGCTGCATTAGTCTGGATATTTTTATATTTTTAAATATAAAGAGATAAGGAAACAACATCTTCAGTCAGGTATGTGCTAAGTGAGAGTAAAGTGACTTACACTGGAAATAATGCAATGAAGAATGAAGTGACTTATATTAGGTTTACTTACAAAATATAAAACATACGTAAAAAATGTCCCTTTTGAACGTAACAAATGTTTAACATTCGTTTTTGGACTGTCGCTTCTAAGTTGAAATCTAGTTATCGTGTGCTCGTGCGTGACTCGATTATCTCATATATCGTTATATAGATCTATTTTATTATATGGAAGTTGTAAAAAAATTAAGTGAAAATTACTCGTACATTTCAATACAAAATCCCCTTTTAGGAATTTGAATCTTTGCCTTAGCCCACGCTATTTAGCGATGAAGCTACTTTGCCTCAGCAAATAATAAACTATTAAGATAATATTTTTTCATTATTAATTTGGATTGGATCTTGTTTATTGAAGAGTAAGAAATTCTACCTTTATATAATTTAGTTACTCGAATATGTCTAATGAAATTTCATTTGGGTTAAAGGAGCGAATCCATATAAAGAATAAGTAAAAAAGCAATCTTATTTTATATAATCTTTTTTCATTCAACCTTAATCTAAATCTAAGTTCATTTATAATATAAACTTACACTTTATTTCTATTTTTTTTTAATGGATAACGAATGGCAAACGAGCAGAAGGACCACCAGATGGTAAATGGTTACCTTTGCCTATCGCCATCTACAACACCAGAGATGTTCTAGATGTGTTGCCAACCTAGAGGATACAGATGGAAGGGAAGTACAATGTAGTAGTCCGCTATCGGAACCACTGCATTTTGGGGAACGAATAGGTGGGAAAGAGGAAAACCTGGCTTACATGGCATCGAACCGGAACACATCATAAGATATTTGGCGGTTCGTCTTTGACATGATAGTGGTCGCGAGCCAGACGGAAGATGAAAATCCTGCAACTAAACTACTGGGATACCCACCTCTTACGGGACGCTACCCAGCGGCGTAGGGGAATTGTATTCTAACTCCGTCCCCTCATAGAAAAAATGCTTATCAAATTACTTATTACGTACGACAAGTACATAATTAGAATCAAGTAATAAAACACTATCATTCTATCCTCTTACACATTTTCTGTACAGAAACTGCAAAAAAAATCATAATTATACGTAGAAGTCGTCATGGCGTAGTCTCGATGTGTTCAAATTAAAGCGATAAATGTGGATTTAAGTCCTACTCGGAGATATATTTGCTCAGATAACATTTGTAAATAATTTTGTGGGTTGGTTAGATAACGCATACCGTTGTGTTTTGCAAATTATTTAAATGAGCCTAAAATGAGATGAACTCAAAAGACTTACTGTAAGATATCCTCTTAATACTTAGTTAATGAACATGAAGATATTTACTTATTATATATATAAAAAACAAACGAAAAGCGAGATTAATTATGCATAATTGCTTAAAACCAAAGACAACATGTGCACATCGGTTTCCGGTATCACAATAACGGATATAATATTTAAGTACAACATATTGATAACAATAAGTAAAATAGTACCTAAAGACTAATTTACAGTGGAACCATGATACCAAATAAAAAGATCAATATAAAAATATCCAATATAGGTGTATAATATTAAGTAAAGTATAAATATATATTATCAGGTTTATCTTAGATTATTGGAAATATCAACAAAGATGATTTCAGAAAAGTAATAATTTTTAACAATATTTCACATTACAAAATTTGATTTACTACTGAAGTTCTATATGTATTAAATAATCAACTGATCCACAACTTTTATTACATACCTTACATATAGGAAATTTTAATATTTCTCTTTTCAATACATTTCATATTTAATATCTACATACATGTAATGAGAATCTAAAATTTTAAACTTAGTATCTCTGAATAAAAGATTATCGAGCAATGAGCAAATTACGTACAACTTTATATTAATGGTATATTTCCAATGAAATACATGAATAAATATATGAATTTATTTTATATATTTAAATTACGTTCGTGAGAAGAAAACGGATATTTTGCTATATGAAATTATAAATTATTTACGGGTTCATACAATTTTATTGCAAGCGTAATCTTTTTTATTACAGCGAAAATTTAACTTTTGTAAAGCTTATTGGCTCTCATCGCTTCAAAATAATATATTGCTTTTTTAAAAACACTTAAACATATTTTTAACTTAAATTAATATTTTTGAATTGGAGTATATTATAAAATATGTTTTAAGGAATAACTAGTAAACTGTTTTAAGTCCTTTGTGTACAAAAAGAATTATATTCTTATAAGAATATAATCCTACTAAATAAAAACATCCAGTAGGTACCTTACAAATATACATAAACCTAAGCTTATTAAATCAATAAAGATGGAAATGTCCTCAGAATTTATTCAAGAATATCATCCATTGAAAACGATTTTCTAAATAGAATTATATTGGAACAAGAATCAAATTTAATATTTAAGTAAATACGAGTATTACCTAAAATGAATCCTAATCATAACGAAAATTTTGAGCTAACTTCATTCGCCATTGTATTCGCATAACGGGAATGAAATTATTAATTCCGTTTGCAAAGGAGATAATTTTGCAAAATGGTCGCGTTGTTTGACTTTAATTAATTCGAGGCTTGTCAACGGCGAATGTAATTTCGCGGATGTGTATGTTGGAAGGAGTGTTGCGCGTTACCGTAATCGTTAGCGTTCATTTGTGTTGATGACATATGGGACTTGAGGAACTCATATGCCTTGATGGATTATTTATATTTTCAGGCTGAATGAATGCAAATATCATGATTATTTATAGACGAAATATTTAATTGATTTAAATTTTATAATATGCTCATTATTAAATAACAAAGAAATAAACGTCGCGCCATCGCGTCTAAGAGAATTAAAACTAAAAATTTACACACATATGTGTTACAATACAATAACTTTATTTTAAATATACTTTTTACCGATTACAGGCTTTATTTATTTAGAAGATTCCATTTATACTTATATATTATTTGCTACAATAAAATTTATGTATAAGATCATGATACATATAACTTGAACAGATCGTATATGTCACGTGCTGAAAGGATAGAAAAATAGCCATCATATTATATATTGTCTGCGTTATATTCTCGTAATGGAGATCATTTGCCAATCATTCAATGCCGTCGCAAATATACTTCAAATTTTTATTTTTTAATACAACTATATTTTTTAATACTGAAATCTACAAGAGTAATTTTTGTTTATATTTTCAGTTAGAATACTTACTTAACATACTATTTCTCTGTATTGGATTCTAATGATGACTTGAGTTAGACAGAATTTTCTCTTTAAATAAGAACTACTAAAAATACTTTATTGTATTTTAATTTAATTATATGAATCTTCCAAAATAGTATACGTCAGTTTAAGCGAACAAATTTTAAACTTCCTTTTATACATGGCAGAGCATCAACAAAAGGCAGTTGAAATCTGCACTCGGCTTGCATCATGAGACGAGAAGAATGCTTGACTTTTTGAATGTAGGGAGCAGCGAAACAGTGACATCTTTCCCGCTAGCACTCTTCAGTATAGAGATGACTCATAGTCATTTCAGACAAAGGGTGAAATTGCCTGAGGAACAAGCTCCCAGGTTGTTCCGCGAGCGTTGACCGCCTTTGACGCCTCTGCGGTTATGACATATCTGCGTTAAAGCAGCTCTGTTTTTGTATACTTTGTGAAAGAATAAAATTAGACGACTGATTTAATTTTGCAGAAAAATTTAATTTATTTCACTTTTATTAGAATAAGTTTTACCTTTGTTAATTTCAATGCAGACTGAGACATCTCTTACGTATTAACCCCACTTTTACTATTTTAAGTACTTTTCCTAAATATTTTAGGATTTTAAAATATTAAGCTAGAAATAATATTAATTCTAATTAATGATTATCATTGTATACCGTTACATAAATAATAAATATATAGGTATTTTATAATAATTCATGAATATTGACGTAACGTTGACTCTTATATGGCAGAGTAAGTTTGGAATGTTTTTTTTTTAATTATACCGAATAAATATATAGTACTTAATTTTAATTATCTTTTTAATCTTGTGACAAGTAGGGGTTGAAGGCTGTGGGTTTGATTCCCGCCCACGGCAAATTTATAGCGCAGACAGTTTTGAGTAATTAATTAATTTACATAAGTTTAAAAGGATTTTTTTACGTTTATATAATGCAGACTCTACCAGTTTAAGATCTAACACTCCATTTTTATATATTCTTGCAACAAATATCCTAATATAGTGTAAAATGACAAATATACTCCATTAAACTAGATTAAGTACTTTAGAGCTATTCAAAACTTTCTATTAACTTTCATTTGGATGTCAATTCATTACATCAATCTCGGTTAAGCAGTGAAGACCAAGTTCTACCCGAGTTTGGCTAACAAGTACGTCACTATTACATTTTGCTCAACTTCTGAGACTGCAGCAGCATTCATTACAGTTCGACATACGACACGGCTTACTTATGGCCAGCTGTAACCAATCTATGTATTTTAGATAAATGTATTCTTTTCACATATGTTATTTAATATATATGAGTAGCTATCTATAATGAAATAATACTTTTTTTAACGCATAAAAACAATAATATATTCGTTCTTATACAAGTTATAAGAAATAAGTCTAATTAAAATAGTTTTATTTGACATACCCTTACAAAAGTCATGTATGCAATGTATTATGTTGATTTCGGGTGGAAAGCGGAACATGGAATATCTTGACACTAGGTTCTCTAGTTCTGATTGCTTTGTTAAGCCAAACCTATATATGTATACAAGTAATATACAATACAATGGATCCATATTTCTTTATTCATTTCTTCTTTAGTTAAAATAATAATAATGACGTATCTATTTCACTACACTCTAAGATCGTTAAACAAATACAATTACTTTGTAAAATAAATAAAAAGGAATTTTCAAATCAACTACTAGAATAGTACGATCTCTGGAACGAGCAGAAGCGTCGCAGTTTTAATCAAACATTTACTCGACTTCCATTGCATTACGCTCTAATCCTCAAACAAATTGAAATGTTTTTTAAATTTAAATATATTGTATGGCGTTTAATATAAGTCGTTTTTATCTATTCGCTTACCAAGGACTAGTATACTTGTATTTTAAAACCATTCAATATCAAACCAAGTAAGACTTCTTATCTATTCCCCTAACTGAGAGGAGTTACTGTAGGAGATCATGGTCCATCCTACAAGTCATCGAGGTTACGGGTGCCCTGGAGGGAAGCCCAGAGTACCCTGAAAATGAAAGTTGGCCTGCAATAAGCGGGCCGTCCACTGAGCCGTCGTAGTGGCATGCACGAGCGATCCTGCAGCGCCTCACGTTGGTGACGAGGGTTTTCGCTTGGTTTTAGTGGCCTATCTAAACTGGATTTCTCTGTAACACAAAAAAGGCCTTGTCTTACAATATTTTATATTATAAGTTTTGTAAAACATAATATAGCAATGAATTCTACCGATCAAAACGCAATATATTTAATGATGTTGAAAATGGAGAACAGAGTATCTCAACACTTGATTCCATTCATTCCGCTACGTATGATATATCCCACGAGATTTATGATATAAGCTTTAAAAAGGATACAAATCATGATTATTGTTGTCACTTTAGAATTGGTAACTTCAAAAATCTTGATATCGATTAGTGATTGCTGTTAATTTATTATACTTATCTATGTCCGAAAAATTAAAAACTACAACTAGAGATAATAAAAAAAATCATTATACATTGATTTTAATAGTAATTGCTTAAGCATATAAGACTTTAATATAATTATAATATTTTGCTTAATTTTAATTTACTTTTCGTGGAGTAAATTATTTTAAGGAACATATCCTAAAAATTATTCACTTAAAACTTAAAACTGTAATATTTCGTGGTTGGTAAATGAATTGTAGCATACAAAAACGTACAAGTCTGCCTAATCGAGTAAACTTTTACAACTCAATGGTTTGTATACGTTGCCTGACTAAGGAAAGAGGACTCGTAACTACTTGCTATTTGTTTTAACTCCGGTGCAAGTTCGCATATGCTTAATATTATTGAATATATTTAAAATACCAATATTGGTAGTAATCATTTAATATGTGTGTGTCTAAGATATTTATGTTGTGTAAGCCAATCTGTGGACACTTTATTGGTTGAGACCTGTCATGGTGCAGAGGCACAAGTGAGACGGGTTGTGGGTTCGATTCTCACTCCAAAAAATTAAAATATTTATAATAATTAATATTTAGTATTTTTATTTCCTAGCTCTGGAAACAAGGCAAAGCACGACATTCAATTCCGTCAGAACGCAATGCCTCAATTCGGCGGAAAGTGAAGAACGGAAATATTAAAAGAGAACGGAGTGTCTTAACACAAGGTGCTCTGATTCCCTTTGCCTACCATGCTATGTGCGGTATACAGGTTCAAGCTAAAATATTTATTGGTTCTTGGATCACTTGCTATATTACACTAGACACTTAGGGTAATATTTGTCTTTTTTATTTATAAATTTTTCACTACGCGTAATATTTTAAGGAATTTTGAACATTTTTCTACTATGGAGTTATAAAGAAAATGGACGGGCGGATGAAAATATTGAAAAAGACACAAAAAACGAACCAATAAGTATAAAAAAACCTTTTACTTTGAATTTTTCTTTCAAAAGAGGCCTACTAAATGATAAAGTTTTAAAGCTACCGACAAGTCGTTGTAAGTGCACTTCATCACTTAAATTGCAAAATATAACTCATAGTAAAGAAAACTTATGTTAACAACTAAAAGCTTGAATACTTGTTCGATAAAACCATAATACAAAGAATTTATGCTTGTTATTTAAATATATTTAAAGCGATAAATAATTTTAAAAACTTGCGTCCCCGTTAACGCGTTAACAACGCGTTGTATTTTGTCTCTAGTAATGTATATATCACTTTGTACAAACATGGATGTTAAACCATGGTAGTGTGTGTAACATTTATTTTAATAATTTAATATACTTTTTATGTATTATTTAAAAAATATATTAGCATACTTCTTCTCTATATAAACTATAAGTGTGCCAAGTTTCATGCTCCTCGGTTCGCTTAAATTTCATAAAAAGGGGTATAAAGTTTTTGCTTCACATATTTATATATAGATACATTTATTTTAAGGAAAATCTAGTACAATTTTCTAACAATATTTAAGTCATTTTATTATTTCATATGGTCAGATATATTTTTATATAAATAACACATTACATAAGCTTTTCGAGTCACGAAGCCGATCCGAGTCCCGACGCACGTTAAGCTGAGCAGAATATGTGCTATATTTCATGGTGTTCACGTTTCCAGCTCTGTGATAGAAAATCCACATTTTACTCTCTAGAGCTTTTACAGAGTAGTTTTACACAAAGGACAGAGACCGTATATTTTATACGGACAATATTAATTAATGTTATACGACTTCCATAAATGTTGTTCATAGTTGGTAATACAACTATAGGGGATGTTTTGTCTACATGATTCTACTATTATTCTAGAGGAAATATAAAAGTTATTCTAGAAGTTTTATTACTTTTTAGAAAAGAAGTAAACTTTCAAAATTTTAATAAACACTAGTACTAAAATAGCCAGTTGAAAAATATAATTTTATGTTTATCATTACATTATTTTATATAAGAAAAATGAAGAAAATTCACGTTTACAATATAGTTGTCTAGATTAGGTTACTCGAAACTGCTGCATTTGGTTCCGCAAAGTTTCCACGGCAAGTTGAGATTGACACAGAGACTACTTACTAGGCTTTCTCTGAGTACACTTCAATAAGTAGAAAATGAAATAAAACTCATTCAATAATAACCCTACATATATTAAATATTTTTTTAAGTTACAAGTCTTAATCACACACTCAGGATACAAAAAACATATTTAAATTTTTATACGTACGTTGTCTAAATACGAGTATGTCCTTCGTATATTACTTCACGCAGCCCGCATAGAGCAAGGCAGAGAGAACATACGTTGAAACGAGAACGTTGAACCGTAATAGTAATTTTAATAATCATCCTCCTTGTAAGGATTGATGGGAATACCATAGTGTTTAGAGTCAGCACTGCCGCACTGTACCACAATGGCCTCACCCAATTGAATAAACAATTTAAAAATACATTTATTTCTTTATATCTTACTATATTTACTCTATTTTAACACTTTTCATATATAAATAATGATTCATTCAATAACAACACGTTGAATGCCGTCATATAAAGTGAAATGCGGCCAATGTACGCATAAGTATTCTTCTCTGGCAATTGCACTCTATGTTTCAATTAGTGTCTCGTTTTAATTATTATATAATATTTGTAAAATTTATATGTTTGTTTTTTATTATGATTCAATTCATTAATAATTTTTCAATACATGTACAGATTGGATTTTTAATATTTTATGACTTTTACTTAACGTCCAATAGTATTTAGGAAATAAGTAAAATAACTAAGTAAATACAGAAAATAATAATAAAATTGTTTCTAGTAGAAACTGATCACAATTTATCTATAGTAAAGCTGTCTACTATGTCTTTAAAAATATAAAAGAAATAAATAACAATAATATATATTAAAAGTAAAAGTAAGCAAAATATCTATAAAGTTTATTATAGCAGATAAGGAGTTCTCGCCTGCACTCTCATTCGGGTGAACTTTATGACCCCTGCTATACTTATTTTTATAGTTTTGACTATATAATCTCATTTTTCCCAATCTTATAGGTATTTCAGAAAATCCTCTCTTTCTTCTTAACACTCCCCAAGGAGCTTAAATGCCAAATATCAGCTTTCTACGCTCCGTAGATTCGGCTATGACATATACATACGTATTTATGTCGGTAACTAAAGCAATTATTGGCATTTTTTTTAAATTTTTTTTAACTTCACGCTGTATCCCGCTTATAGCGGGGTAGGCAGAGGGAACCAGAGAACCTAATGTTAAGACACTCCGTTCTCTTTCAACATTTCAGTTCCCTACTTTCCGCCAAATTGAGGCATTGCGTATTGAGTGGCGGAACACAACGCCGCGCTTTGCCTTGTTACCAAATCCAAGAAATGAAAATACTAAATTTCACATTTCCTGGAGTGGCAATCGAACCCACAACCTGTCGCGGTTACAGTCGCACGCTTGTGACTCTGCGCCACGAAAGCCGTTTTTATTTTATTATTTGCATTTAATAAATCTATATCATTAAAATATTATTATACGGGTCTTTACGCATCAAAGAATTTTATTATGAACAGGCGATTCTGATGTTATTATATATTTTGATAGGTAATCATACAATAATAAAATGAATTTAATACATTTTATGTTAAATACCCTGGTGTAATTTAAATAAGTTATATGATGGTCAACATGAAACAAACAAAAAGATAAAAATGTTCGTAATATACTTATACACATTGTGTTCGATAGTAATAATTATATACAATTTGTTTTTCTTATTAGATTACAGTCAAATTATTTTTTCAATATAAAAAAAAGAACTCAGCTAGCTTTAAAACCATAACCTTAAAAATAAACATTGCACTACCCGTCACCTTTGCATGTTAATACGTAAATTAGATCACCTACGGGCGAAGGAGGAAATTCCGTCACTACCAAGGCGTGTGTGCCCTAATCAAGTAAAGGCTTCCAACTCAGCGATCCGAGTGAGTCGATAGACCAGTTACTGGGTCTATACAGCTCGTAGGCGTCGCAATTGGGTGACTTAAACTAACATTTGTTCAACAATTCGGTACAGTGCATATGAATCGCAACAAGCAAACTCTAAATGTGAACTATTCGTTGAAAATCATTTAAATTTATTTCTTAGCAGACTAAAAAAGGAGGAGGAGGTTATCAATTCGATTGTATTTTCTATGTCTTCTAAAATTATAACTGGGCGAAGCAATTTTGATGTTTGATGTGGTCCAATTTAAATTTAGCCAAGAACTGTACTTTTTAGTGCATTTCTTTAAAGTCGGGTTTCTTTTCTTGTTAATATCTTTATTATATGAAATATTTGCTTAATAAGTCATTTTCATTAATATCATTCTCTACTTTTAGCTCATATAGAAATATTGTATATTTGGTAAAAACAATACATCAGCACATCACACAAAAATCGTCTAAATTGAAATATTAGAATTCAAAACCCAATTATTTTCATGACGATTGACCAATGATTGTATATCTGATTTTGGGTAGCACGAGTAGATAGTAGAGAACCTTGTGTAAAATCACCGTTCTCAAATTTCCTCTTAAACAGGAACATTGCGCGTTGAATGACATATCCTAACGACGCACTTTCTTCAATTAACTGTGTCGTTTTACTTTCTTTAACTGTTTCTGTAACTGGCTAACGAAAACGTATACATATATTTTAATATAAACTTACTTATATATTCTTTATTGCACTTGAAAAATACAAACAACATAATGTTACAAAGTAGTACTTAGCAAACTTATCCCTATTAAAGATTTATTTATAGACCATCAATACCGCTTGATATATTAATCATGCCTACCTACTTCTTTAGTTTTGGTTTACTCGATATCATAAATAAATCATATCTTTACGAACATAAAATAATGAGATAACATTCGGCCAACTGTAACGTTTTCCACCTCTCAATTTTTTTTTTTTTTTTTTTATTACTAAATAATATTAGTAAATAGGCTCATGATACGTCTCGCGGTTAAGATCCATTATTGTTATATTCGTAAGTAACTCAAGTTCTTTTAGAGATTCAGAGGTAACAGTGTCAGAAAAGATATGGTTTGTAATAATTATTAAGTATCATAGACATAGACGTTTCCGTTGAAATCACACTCAGCCCATCCGAAGACAAGCCGTGAGCGAGTCCTTTCAATCCCTCAATTATAACTATGAAATAAAGTCATAAAAGAGAACCGAAAGCAGAATGGCACCGCCCCGCCACTTTGCCGTGAATTCCTGACTGATTGAACTTTGCAACAACCACGCAGTCTTATGAACCCTCCGGGACACTACGGAACAGTTAACGTATATGATACTTACGATGCCTCAGCAAATGATCAATTATTAGTTAGCTGTTATTTTTGAATATTGTTAATATCGTATATGATCTTTCTTAAGACTAGTATTTCGCTCATTTAATTTGTGTTTGAACTTTCTTATAACTAGAGTTACGCTCATATAGATTGTATTTGATCTTTCTTAGGTACTACACTTATTTCTAATATATGTTAGAGTTGTAATTCTTTATAACCATTGATTTGTAAGATCAATGTAAGTGTCGTTGTTTCGCATTTTAGTTCAGATATTTCTTAAAAGTACTGTTACGCTTATATATATTATGTGAGGTGGTTCTCATATTCATCGTTTCGTTTTTTTGTATCTTATAACGTTTGTTATTCGTAACATAGATTGGCTTGTGAGACCAACCTAAGCCGTCGCACGCATATCAGTTTCTATGCGCAAATCAGTTCGGATCTTTCTTATAATTAATGTTACGCTTATTTCTATCATATAACGTTTGTTATTCGTGTTGTAGATTGATTTGTGAGATCAATCTAAGCCGTATGATACGCCTATCAGTTCGAACGCGCAACCGCTAGGCGGCCGATTATGTTATAAAACCGCACGGCACGCACCCAGCAGTCGCTTGTCAAAACTGACCGTGCACTCTACTATGAACATAGCGCTAGACGGACAAACAGGCGGACACTACTACATACACCAGTACTCCGGGACATATTAGCATCGCGCTCCCCGTCGGAGGACACTAGTACATACACCGGGGCCAGGACATAAAATAGCACCACACACCCATCGAACTCTAAGAGAGTAAAGACAGGCGGACACTACTACATACACCGGCGCTGGGACATAAAATAGCACCACACACCCATCGATCTCAACGTGAAAGCGATAGGCGGACACTACTACATACCACCAGAACTAGGACATAAAATAGCACCACACACCCGTTCACCACACATCGAAGCACAGATCAATAGTAGAACGCTTATATAAGGTTTAAGTTTAATTGTGTCACCAGTTATATCAACGTCATCCGTCGTACGAGTTTCGCTTACACTACCACAAGACAACAGTAGACATGATATAACCGACCAACGCCACTATAGCGGTTCACATAAGCCAAACACATTCGGCTCCAGTGATGCAAAGCAGCATTGGGTCGCGCCACCGACATCGGTTATCAGTAGGCTATGCAGCCCACCGAACCCCGACAATCGCGTGTCGCACGTTATAACAATATCCTCCGCCATACAAGTATCGCTTACGCAACGCAAGACAGCTTCAGACACGATACAACCAACGTCTCCCATGTACATGTTATTTGTCTCCTTTAATTTCATTATTATAACGGTCATACCAACTTCAACTCATTATATGTAGCGAACCCTCTACATATTATTTGTCCTTCATATTCAATTATCATAACTCACTTCTACCACTCTTTACATGTATCGCTCCAATACATGTTATTTTCCATATCGAATTTCATTCGTATGAGATCGTGCCAATATACTCCTCCACCATGTCATTTATTATTTTTATTTCAAATACGGTTCGAGTCTTACAGCTCAAATATATTCGTACATTTGTAAGTGCCATGCCACTACAACATGTCAATATTCTCCACACAATGACTTTTGCCATATCCAACCCATCGTCATCGGTTATCAGTAGCCCATAGAGCTTACCGAACCCCGACAATCTTATGTCACAACGTTATACGGAAGTTCTCTGTTATACAAGTATCGCTAACGCAATACAAGACAACCTTCCGACACAGTTTAACTAACCAACACTACTATAGCGGTTCACCTAACCCAAACGCATTCGGGTCCAGTGATGCAAAGCAATATTAGGTCGCGTCACCGACATCGGTTATCAGTAGCCCATAGAGCTTACCGAACCCCGACAGTCGCATATCACACGTTATACGGAAGTTCTCTGTTATACAAGTATCGCTAACACAATACAAGACAACCTTCCGACACAGTTTAACTAACCAACACTACTATAGGCGGTTCATCACCTCACTTCAACTCATTATATGTAGCGAACCCTCTACATATTATTTTCCATATCCATTTCAAATACGGTACGGGTCCGCAGACCCGACCGCTCGCATGCCATGCTACTTCATTATTATATTTCATATTCAAATACGGTTCGAGTCCGCAGACTCAACCACACACCCACAGTGCTGCCTCCCTATATATGCCGCGCAACTGTTATGACAACCCGGAACGTCGTACAACATAATATATTTTTTTCTTAAATTCGATATATAATCCTATATACATAATCAGCAGAAGGCCCCTATGCTTCTATCGTTCCCAATTTATTTCATTTCTAAATAAATCCTACTATTTTGACGATTTACGCTCCTGACAATACACGAACGCCTCCCGCTCTCGGCACACTACTCGACGGTTTACGCTCTCGGCAATACACGAACGCGGCCCGCTCTCAGCACGCTACTCGGACGGTTTACGCTCCTGACAATACACGAACTCCTCCCGCTCTCAGCATACTACTCGAACTTTATCTATTTAAAATATGAGATTAATTTATTCATGTTAATTTATATTATATATTTAGATAAATTGATATTCATTTAAATACAAAAGTACTGATCGTTACACAACGCAACTTATTTACCACAATTCTCATAAAATCAAATCTTCTATGAAGATAATAATAGACGTATACTCATAATAATAACAATGAAATAAATATAGATTGTTATAGTTATCGGCAAAATTGTAATTTAATATTCATTATCATATGAAAGATATTAATAAATTTATATATTTCAATATATTTAAATGACCAATAATACTTGAACTAGAACTTTTTTTATCTAAACTTACTTTAATAATTCTATAATATTTAAGATATTATTTTTCCAATTTATAATATTCCATGAAATAAAGAGGTAGTGACCAGACACTACGCTCTTTTATCTATTTCTCAAATTCTTTGTTTAACACTACACATAAAAAAATAATTACATTATTATGAATAACTTAGTGAGAGTTCGTAACTAAATTCTATCGGGACATTTATTAGGTGGTGTTCGACAAGCTAGAACTTTATTCCAACAAGCTGCATCAATTAGAGTAGATAAATCTTAATCTACATCCTAAACTTTAATTATACTCACACGAAATGTATTCACTTAGAAGAAATAATTTTACACGAGAGAAATTTGAAGAACGACGAGCAGTGTTAAATAACTAGCCCCCTAGACGCCTCAAATATAAGCTGCCTAGTATATATTTACTTAATGTGTTAAGTATGACTGAATGTCAAACACATTATAGCATGTGCAATATTTATTTTATTAATTTAGTTAAAATTCTAAAATTTGAGACTAAAAGTTTTTTACTCCTGCATGCATTGCAGTGAATTATGCATGAAAAATATGGCTTGTCACTATTCTTCTCAATATAAGCTTTAACTTATACCACATTGCATAATCCTCCACTATTTTTTTGTAAAATGGGCTTCAACGTCTTTCGTTCCTAAAACAATATTCATAATATTGCTTTCCCCATATGGATACCACAAGTTTAAATTCTGTTTGGATATATTGTTCTACTAAATATTTAACGTTAGGCAATATCATTATCTTCTCTTAAAATAAAGTGATTTTATTTGAAATGATGTTAATTTAATATATTATATATACATGTGTATGTATATATATTTAACGCCTATCGTGGCGCAAGCGTGCGACTGTAAACGCGATAGGTTGTGGGTTCGATTTCCACTCCAGGAAATAAAAATTTAAATAATATTTTTTTATTTTCATTTCCTGGGTCTGGTAACAAGGCCAAGCGCGGCGTTGAGTTCCGCTCAGCACGCAATGTCTCAATCCGACGGAAAGTGGGGAACGGAAATGTTAAAAGAGAACAGTGTCTTCTAACTAGGTTCTCAGGTTCCCTCTGCCTATCCTGCTTGCATGCCACGTCTTTTTAGCGCAAGTGGTTATATTGATAAATATATATTTTTAAAAGCAATTACATTCGATCATCTCAATTTGCTTAGCTCCACTGAATTTTATTTAGTAAACGAACGCTACTACGTACATATATTGTATTTAGCTATGTTGGACAAATAAATGGCTGACATCGGCTATTGCACATTGTTTAACCCTAACGGTCATAAATCTACATTGATTACTGTACAAAACGGTTTGCTTTTATTTTAAATATAAAAGATAAAATGAAGTTGACATATTGAATTTTCAATTTTTAACCGAATTTGAAAAAGGATGTATTTTAAAATGAGTGTAATAAAAATATTTTTTATTAGGTGATATAATGTTGATTATTCTTATCTATATGAGAGCTACTGTTTCTGATGTAGTTCCATTTAAATTAAATTGAGATCTTACGAATAGTTTAAGAGTTATTTGTAATAATTGTACTTTTTAGAGAATTTTCTTTAAAGTCGGTTTCCTTTTTTATGGCAAGATTTTAATTATATTTGACCTCTAAATAAAAAAAAACACATATATTTATATTATACCAATAAACTGTTTACTTTTTGGTCTCGATACATTTTTCGGATACTGTAAAGTAAAGATAATTAAGTGTAAGTTCTGCATATCTGGTAGAGAAATCAAATATTGCGGTTATCAGATGAGAAAGCAGTAAGCATTATATTCATAAAAATATTTTGTCCAGAGTGAATTAAGTACACAGGAAATTTATTTTATACTATGTATAAGTATTATAAAAAATGTTAGAATTTAAAAAGCACACTGAATTTGGAAAATTACAAAATCTTTTATAACATTAGCTTGGTACTTGGCAGGTAATGATGCGGAAACGGTAACATTAAATGTGGTGCAATTATATAAATACGACTAGATATTATTTGCTTAGTTTAAAATAGTCTATTAAATCCAATTTTAATTTCGATTATTATATATTTCTTTCTATTTACTACAATGCTGTTATTTATTTCAAATGTTTGCAAGGAATATTTTTCTACATCTTCACAATTCTAAGTTTCCACAACTTTAGTGCTTAATTAAGCGTGTTAAAGGTCTGAAGTTATAAATTTACCTATTGTCGTGGTGCAGAGGCAAAAACGTGCAACTGTAAACGCGACAGGTTGTGGATTCGATTCCCACTCCAGGAAATGAAAATATTAAATAATATTTAATATTTTCATTTCCTCGCTCTGGTAACAAGGCAAAGCGCGGCGTTGAGTTCCGCCACTCATTACACAACGCCTCAATCCGGCGGCAAGTGGGGAACGAAAATGTTAAAAGAGATCGGAGTGTCTCAGCACCAGGTTCTCCTTCCTTCTGCCTACCCTGCTATGTGCGGAAAAAGCGTGAAGATAAAAAAAAATAAAAAAAGATTATACCATTTTTCTCATAAAAAATCTTATAACTTACGTCTCAAAATCTTACTAATCTTTTTTTTTATTTGTAATCATATAATGATTTTTCTAAATTTACAAGTGAGTGTCGAGAGAGAGAGAGAATCTTTTGATACATATTTATGTATTACTACTCCACTTTTCGCCCACTCAATATCATTGAGTGCTACGAACTCAACGCGGCACATATGTAGATATATTAACATTGAGCACCTAGCAAAGTCGTAGCATACGTCGACCAATATTTTATTTTATTTTATTTTATTTTATTTTTTTTTTATTTTTTTTTTATTTTTTTTTTTTTTTATTTTTAATATAATGTTAATAATATAAAATTGAATAAATATCCTTCAAATGCGTCTCGATTATTATTTTAGTGTGAATCTAAACAATGAGTGTCGTGGATACGACTCCAGAGTGGATGAATGCAATCTGTATTCTACAGGTAGGTATAGTACAATAATAAGCTACAAAATATATGTCTTTTAAAATACTGTTTTTTTTTTGCTTTTACGTATATCTTGTAATTTAGTTTACTAAGAAAACTGCACCACAACAAATTCCCAAAACAAAATACCTACAGTTATAAAAAAATGACAAAATGTTGTTCACATAATATATTCAAACAATAGCTAGATTTGAAGATGTATTTTAAGCCTGAAAGCAAAAATTTACCAAATAAAGCGTATAGTTTTCGAGTTGTGAAACCGATAGAAGTCCCGCACGCTGAGCCGAGCGGAATCTGTACCATATTTCATGTCCTCTACGTTATGCGCTCTGTGAAAGAAAATACATTTTTCACTCTCTTTGGAGCTATCGCAATATATTCCTTTTATTTGTTTCGCTCGAAATACCGATAGTTTTTGTCCAGCTTAAAATATGAATCGTCATTTTAAATCGTATTCGAGGCATTGTAACGAATGTAACTTTAACTTCCTACTACTATTTTATTCACCTGTATTTCATTTGAAAGCTTTGTAAACAAAGAAAACTATTAAGGATTCACAATACACTTTTAGATCATAATAACAATAATTACATTCTTTGTTTTTTTATCTATTTAAACAAGTTCGATATTTATACTACCATGATAACTAAATGAAAATTAAAAACGGTCAGAGCAGCGCCCCTCCGTGATTTTTTGAAATATATATAATTGTGAAAATACCTACTAATATACCTTTATATAGAGTAAGATAATACTGAAAAAAATAATCAAATTGAATACAATTCTGAGCAACAATATTCATTCATTCGTTTATTCCAAACTTTTTTAATTTAGCACTTTTTTGTACTAAAGTACAATTTTCAACGTAGCATTTAAGTTTTATATTTTTGTGTTCATTTTATCACGAGGGAAATAACCGTGTCACTGTTCCGCAGCCTACCGCTCTTGAAAAGTCAAACATGCTTCATAGTTCATGGTGCAAGAGCGCAGTTTCAACAGCCTTTTGTTGGTCCGAGTCAAGTATGAAAAGAAGTTGGTAAGAATTCACCTTTTGCGTAAAACGAATTCTAAATAAGTTAGCAGCAATGCAATATGCTTATTAAAATTCTATTTCTCATATACTTTCTTATAATATTCTCAGTAACTCATAAATATGTAATTATTATTGTAATGTCACGTTTTTCTACATATTTTTAAATCATTGAAATTTTAGTTGTATTGAAAATTAAACTTTAATATGGAACAATTCAAAATTGATATCTGTTAAAATATGAACATAAATCATAATTAGTTGAAACTACTGTTTTATTTAATCTCCGATTATCCAAACATTTTGATATGTTGTATTAAAACAATTATTTGTGCGATATAAATGTCTGGGGCTATAAAGACTTTCCTCTCTTATTATATACTGTGAAAAGAAAAATACCTTGGTTTTCAACTCCCAGCATTAGTTCCTTTACTAAAAGCAATATTTTCCAATCTAAGTGACAAAGTGCACTTACAACGGCTTGTCGGATACTAAAACTTTGCCATTTGATCGGCGTCTCCTGCAACAAAAGTCCAAGTAAAACAATTTTGTTTCCTTTTTTCTGTATTGATGTCGTCGTAATTTTTTGCAATGTAAAAGCTAAAGTTGAATATTTTATGAATAGTAGTTGTAGCATTACTTGTTTTTTTATTAATAAAATACAAAGGCTTCTCATGGTTTATCATAATTTTTATAATTAATTTATTGTCCTTTTTATATTAATAGACAACTATCTTTAAACTTCTTACATACAGTACATTTTGGGAATAGGAGAAGATAATTCAGTCGAAAGTAAATAATATTATCTTATAAACGAATACGTATACACGTATAAAACAAATGACCTTTTAGGTACATGTTATTTATAATTTTTTTTTTTTTTTTATGGAAAGGACAAGGCAAACGAGCGTTCGGGTCACCTGATGGTAAGTGATCCCCGCCGCCCACGGCCCCGTGTAACACCAGAGGAGCTACAGGTGCGTTGCCGGCCTTTGAGGTGGGAGTAGGCGCGCTTTTTGAAGGTACCCATTTCGTATCGACCTGGAAAAACTGCCGCAGGTAGGCCATTCCACAGTTCAGTGGCACGTGGAAGGAAATTCCTTCGAAACCGCACAGTACTGGAGTGCCACGCATCCAGGTGGTGTGGATGGTATTTAAGCTTGTGGCGTACTGTGCGATTTGAAAATCCTGCGGCAGGAATCAGGTCAAACAATTCCCCAGAACAAAAAAAAAAATTTGAAAATCCTGCGGCAGGAATCAGGTCAAACAATTCCCCAGAACACTCCCCGTGATATATGCGATAGAGAACGCACAACGAGGACACGTCTCTACGCAACGCCAAAGTGTCAAGCCCTGCACAGATTACCGGGTCCCCAACGATTCGAATGGCTCTGCGTTGTATGCGATCAAATGGTTCAAGCTGATACTGGGGTGCACCAGCCCAGAGGTGAGAACAGTATTCCATATGAGGCCGAACCTGAGCCCTATACAGGGCCAAACGGTGTTTTGGCGTGAAGTACTGTCTCGCTCTGGCGATAACACCCAGTTTCTTCGAGGCCAACTTGGCCTTGCTTTCCAGATGATCGCGATACTGGCACTCACTCGAAACGCTAAGGCCCAATATGCTGATACTAGGCGCGGCTTTAAGAGGAGTGTTCTTGAGAACTGGTGACACGACAAAAGGGTTTTCTTGGTGGTCAACGCGCAAACTTGTGTCTTCAAGGGGTTGAATTGAACAAGGTTCCTTTCAGCCCATGAAGAGACATTCCCGAGGGATGCCTCAACAGAAGACACAAGTTTTTTTCGGCACTCGTCAACGTTTTCCCGAGAAAGACCTGCGCGGCCGGAGTATACAGCGTCCACCGTACTATCATCTGCATAGCAATGAATGTTAGAATCCACCAACATGTCATTGATAATTATTATTATAACATTAATATGAGAATATAGTGTTTATTTTATAAAAGGCTTATTCAAAATAGGTATTAGACGTTAATTGAAACTTCTAAGCTCAGTCTTTGGAGATTAAATAAGCAATAGTAAAACAGAAAATGTCAATTGATACTTTTTTATCGATTTTTTTTGTTTGAATTCCCGTTTCGCTCCTGTCGTCACTGGAATTATATTTTTCAATTCATTTCAAATTATTAAAATTTCTGTTCACAGCGAACGTTAAGCGTTTGCGATAAACTTTTTTGATATTACTCAGCACCCGGTGCACGTAAATCTGCCCTTACAGTGGTCTTGGTAACTTTTTCAATTTAACAGGTAAGGATAAATCGTTCATTCTTTTTATTTGACTACATAGAACTGACATAAACTCCCAAGTTTAGGCGGGCGGTCTATTGTTTGTTCGCATTAACTTTGAAAATCTTTTGCTACAGCAGGCAGAAATATATGATTCGTAGTTTTTGAAATATGATAGTAAAGTTTAGATAACATAAGAACTTAAATAATGCAAGGAAAGTTTTCAAAAATATTATATTCAAGTCTACATTAGGAATTATATTCTTTTCTCCATTTCTATACTAAATTCTGTAAGAATACAAACAATTAACTAATATATAAAATAATAACAGTAAATTACAACATTATTTTTTCCAACAATTTAGTTGAGCTCTCGCGCTAACAGCGTTTTGTAACAAATCCTTTAGGTTTCCTCATATTTCTCCAAATCCTCCAAAATGCTCTGCACATGCCAATATCGTTAAAAATAAGGTAAAAAAGGCCACCCAGCATTAAAGCAGTCAGTGCGTCAACGAAGCCAATAGCTATTTTCGGTATCAGGGGTCCAAACAAGAGCACGCGAACGTATTCTACCATTATAGCTTCCATCCCCCTGGAGAAAATATAAAAATATATATGGAACTTAACTGTAAAAAAGGTAGCATGAAAGAAATAAAAAAAAATAAAAGCTGATTGTAAGGAATTAAAAAGTTTGGGACGTATTTCAAATTCTTACTCTTAATATATTGTGGGACAAACAAGGAAACATTACAAAGTTTTGATATATCTCTTTAATGTATGGTGTAGTATTTATACCTTAAATTGTAATAAAATAAAAAGCAAATACAATTGGTTAATTTACCAAATAATGACTATTTGCGTTGCAAATCTTTCTACAGAAGTGCTAACAACCAATGGGTTTGAATTTTATTTGTTATTATTTTATCTTCAGACATCTACGGTATTTAGCAGTGTCGATAGAATTTACCTAATTTTACAACACTATATGTCAAAATATATTACATATCTTTTCAAATGCGTAGTCAACGTATGACAAATTAAAATCTATATATTAATACGTGAAGGAAAAACTTTGGATCCCTTTTTACGAAATATAAGTGGTCGGAGGAGAAAGAAACTTGGCACACTTATAGTTTATATAGCGAAGGAGTGCACAATGATAATATCTTGTTAAAATAATGCATAAAAAATATATTAAATTAATAAAATAAATGTTACACACACTAACATGGTTTGACATGCATATTTATATAAAGTGACATATACATTGATAGATACGCGTTGTTAACGCGTGAATGGGAAATCTAGTATAAATAAAAATACAATGCAGTTGTAAGAAAAAGTAGCGTGTTGGGTAGCGGAAATTATTACATCTAATTTCTTATATGTAAGAACTTATACTTTAAATAGGACTTTCTCGTGTATCATTATACCTACATTAATCGCGTGTAGTAAGCGATGTTAATAATACACTCCTCGAATGTACCAGCGGCGTTGAAAATAGATTTATGTACTTTATATGTACTTACCATTCATCACGCCATTGTGGGCAGTGGGCCAGTGTTTGACTGTAAGCGCTTTTGGTTCAGGGTTCAATACCCACTCGGGGGAATGATTATATTTAAATTATTTTCATTTCTCTGCTCTGGTAAGGTGAAGCGCTGCGTTGAGTGGGAGCTCAACGCCGCGCTTGGGGCCCCTCCAAACGCAAACATTGCCTTTTATGGGGTCCCCACCCCAAAAAAGGCAATGTATCGATTTTGGGCCGAAAGCGGCAAATGGAGAGTCTTGACATTAGGTTCTTTCAAAATACCCTACTATGCGGGATAAAACGTAAAGTTGTTTTACATATACTTACCAATAACTATGAGCGGTAATAAGTATAGCAAGTAAAGTGTCAAAAAGCTTGTTTGGTATAAGAAGTCCAAAAGGTATTAATACAACTAGAAGGGCCGATGTCCCTTTCTCTATTACCCAAAGTCTAGCATGATCGTGAGGTTTTTCTTCTTGAAGTGTTACCAAAGTGGTGTGAAAAGTTCTTATCTATAATTTATAAATGAATAATTACAAACAAATAATTGTAGTATTCACATTTGCTTACACAAAATTATAAGTTGCATGTCATTTTATATATGAATTTATAAAAATGACATGCATTTCCTATATACATATTCCTTTGATAGTGGACTTCTAAAGAGTTACTAAGAATAAAAATTAAACTAGTACATATTTGTGTATGACGTTCTGAAAAAGATAATTTTTCAAAATTCTCTGTATCATAAAAATACTCGTATAATAAACAAATAGTTGTACTTGTTGTACAAATATAATTTTCATCTAACGTAATGAAATTAATAAGGAAGAATAGCCCAAAATTAATCGACAGTAATGTAAGAATTGTATATGTACGTCATAAAAGACGTACGAAATTATCGTAACTTTAATAGTTACTCTGAGTGTGAACTGTGAACTAGTATTAGAGCGTCCTAGAGTACTCTAACGGTATGTATACGAGTATTGAGATTGGTGCATCCTTGGCTACTTTGAGTGTGTGAGTACTAGTGCAGAAGGAGGTGTATGATGATATATTGGTAATGTCGAAAACGGTGTAAATTCTTAAATGAAAGTGGTGAAAACTAAATAGTTTTAATTTACAAATAAGATAAATATCTTATTCGTAAATTGCTGCTTTCGTTTCCTTCTCGTAGTTTTTCTTCTTCTTCAGCCCTTCAGACAGATATTAAAAAATATTTTAGTTCCTTTACGATCTATTTTCGAATATTACGAAAAAAAAATTTTTAAGCGGTAATTTTGGTAAAAAAAATATAGACGTCTTTTAGATCATTGCATGATCGATAATTGTCATTTATTATAAAAATACGGTTAGACTGGAAATGCAAAATTTCTTTTGGTGAACCATAAATATATATTTTTTTCAATATGGGGGCGAAGGGAATTACTATTATAAATGAACCGTGATCTTTTAACATTTCTATTGTAATAGCTTGCTTAGCTAATTGAAGGGTAAAGCTTTTTCCAAAGCCGAAAGAAAATATATTATTTTCTGATGTTGCCATTTGATCAGAAGTTATTTGACAGCGAGCCCCTTTAGATTCTTTAAATAAGTTTCCTTTTCGATTTCTGTTCTTACTTGAATCTCTCACCGTCTCTGAAGAATGATTTATTATTGGCACGATGTGTCAAGTTTGATACGCATTCACTGATGGTTGATTAAAATTAACCTTTTCAGAAAACGTACTTAACTCATATTTATCGTTCGCTGGTACTATATTTTTACATTATGTGGCGTATAGTTTATACTTTTTTTTAATATTAAAGCCAGTTTTAACGAATGGAGGTTCTCTTTGTATTCAAAATGGCATATACGTTAATTTTATGTCACAGTATTCGTATGATATTCATGGTCAAAATATTATAAATCAATTTGCAAGCTGAACTCGACAGTTGACAGTGTATATTGATAATTATTTAAAGAAATTTATTAACACAAACTCATACAAATAAACATATATAACGCGAATACAATAGTTTATTCGCGTAAGAAAGGATACACTCAATATAAATTACATGACATGACTAGGATAAATTACTATAGGCAAGTCTCGTGAAACATGCACAAGACCAAAATAAATATTTGAACTGATCTATCGTAATACTAGCCGTTTATGAAGAGATAGGTAAACTAAGAAGTTTACTTAAATATATCAATATATGATCAGCGTCATATATAGACATTTGATACAAATATTCCTATTTGTGTAAGCTGACGTTGACGATGATTTGTATAAGTCTAGTTCGAATCTCATACAATATTAATTATAATACAGTAGGCTACAGCTTTTTATTCCGATTACCCATAAATACTGAAATGAGTCTTGATGTATGTTATTTAAAACTATAATTATATGCGTGTGTACTTAGAATAAAATATGCAATACCTATTTAGGATATAATATTATACAAATTATAACATTTTATTCCAATAACGCCGGCCGTAGCGCAGAGGCACAATCGTGCGACTGTAAACGCGACAGGTTGTGGGTTCGATTGCCACTCCAGGAAATAGATTTTTTATTTCCTTGGTTTGGTAACAAGGCAAAGCGCGGTGTTGAGTTCCGCCACTCAGCACGCAATGCCTCAATTCGGAGGAAAGTGGGAAATGGAGTGTCTTAACATTAGGTTCCCTCTGCCTACCCTGCTATAGGCGGGATACAGCGTGAAGCTATGTATGTATGCTATTCCAATAAAAAAAAATAAAAGAAGATTATAACAGTCTTTCACTCTATAGAACTGAATAAATAAATATATAAAAAAGCAACTTACAGGTTTTACCACAGGTTTGTTATGCGCTGAATTATGACTCAAAATTGGGTTGTAAGCTATACAACAACGTCCTAAAATAGATTTGAATGGAAACTTGGTAACTGGATTGCGTAGTATACTTGATGAAACTGTAAAGTAAAATTTTTAATTCCCCATCTTATTACAGTTAGAGGCATTATCGGGAGAAGGGCAACAAACCTTATATTACTTTCGTGTTACATTTGAATTTTCCAAAATTAATTATGTACAAGAAAAGATAAGTATATATAAAGGCAAATGACTGTGGACGAAAGAAGTATGCAGGGACCATACGTAATGCTTGGCGCTCCGTTCTCTCGCTAGGGAAAAAGTGTCAAGTAAGTAAATAAAGAGGTGTGAACGTGTCGCAGGGAGAGCATTGTAAGCGCGATCGCTTATAATGTCCATCGCTTATAATGCTATAATGTCCACTCGGGCTCATGATTAGTTTTAAATTATTATCACTACCCCACTCTGGCAAGATAAAGCGTGGCATTATGTTCCACCGCTCAATATATCAATTTGGCCTCGAATCAGGCCGAATATAGAACGGAGTGTGTTCATACTAGGTTATCTTTGTCTACTTTGCTATATGACAAAACGAAGAAAAATATTGTAAAGTGTAATAAAAACTGTATTACTGGATAACCATTAATCAAACTTAATCATATATTAATTTTACAGAATTACATCAATACCACATATGTTATTTGTTTCATTTCACACTTTCGTTTCAAAGATAAATACTTAACACTTTGAAATATAAGCTTTAAATACGAAATTTAATATTGGTATTACGCTTTCGTTTTTAACATTGTTTATACAATACTTGAAAATTAATTACTTCTTTATTGACGAAAGCGGCTTTGTTAAATTACGAGTGTAGAGTTACGCCACTCAGCACGCAATGTTTCAATTCGACGGAAAGTGGGAAACGGAAAAGTTAAAAGGAGAACGGAGTGTCTTAACACTAGGTTCTCTGGTTCCCTCTGCTTACCCTGCTATATGCGGCATAAAGCATGATGCAAAAAAAATTATACTAAGGAAGAAAATTGTTTATCATATCAAATATCCTAACGCAGAATACGATTTTGGTCCTGGCAAATCTCTTATTGAATAATACTTGATATTCAGTGCCCACTTACGATTTGTATGGGTGACTGAGGGACCGTAAGTAATAAATAATAGTATAAGACGCCATAATAACACCGAGAAATATTTGAATGTACATGAAGTGGTTGTGAATTCGATTTCCGTTATGAATGATAAATAAATCTAATAGTGATAATTAAATAAAGAAAATTAATAATAATAAGCAGATGTTTTATGATATAAAAAAATAAAATATTGTGACTATATATTTCAATAAAAACATAACTTTTGCTTTCATATTCCAGAATTTCTTCATATATGTTACACGTATTATACATATATTATTTACTTGCTTTATTATAGCTTTAAAAATATAACACAATATGATATTACATATGTATATATGTGCCTTAATATAAGGAAAAAGTACTAAAAAAGTCGTATAATACTGGGTTATAACAAAAAATTCAACGAACATTTCATGAAACCACAGGATTTTCAGGTGTTCTGGGAGAATAAGGCTTAACCTTACTACGAGACGCTGTGGACGGTTGCAATGTAATTAATTGCAGACTCAGCTAGGTCAGTTACGTTTCTTGGGAAGCTTAACTGACGATAGAATATTAGCCCTATTTCCTACTGTTTCTTAAGTTTAAATTATAATTGCGAAATGTTACCTTGTTTTAAAATATATGAAGAGAGAGCCATTGAGGTTTTTGGGAAGCTCAGTAGTTAATATTATTTTTTGCGTTGTAATATGTAATAATAGTTTGGATTATTCTAAAATGTCAATAGACGTCATTTTATGTCACTGTTTCGTGTAACACAGTTTTTATGAAATCACAGCGGCTACGATTTATAAGTAATATTAAATTCTATAATTCTTCAGTACTTTGATCATAACATTTTTTTTTAATTTTTAATTGTGCTGTTTGTAATGTGCCATCCAACGAATATTTATCAAATTAAAACTTTTTTACAACAATAACTTATTAATCCTTTCCAGATTATTAGAATTTTCATTGGAGGCTAATGTCGATACACACAGCACACAGCATCTGACTGGAACGTAACTTGATGACTGTGGGTTCGATCTCCACTCGGATGTAATACAAAGCGTGGTTTTAAGTGGGCGACTGGTGGAACGCATTCAATATGCAATATCTCAAATTTTACCAGAAAGTATAGAACAGAGTGTCTTAACAGCTGGTTCTCTCCGCCTGCTCAGCTATAGGAATAAAATAAAGCTTAAGCGTTTATTTTTTTTTCATTAAATTTGAACTAGTCCAATTAATTAATTTGAAATTAACAAAAGCCGTTATTAAAGAGTAAAGACAACTCAATTAAGTAAAATTTTAAAGGAAATTTCTCACTTGTTAAGTTTACAAAAGCAAATCATTCTAGGAGCCATTTTCCACTGAGAGGACTTCCATTGAGCCCTGACAATGCTGTCTGTCGGTGGACGGAAGCCTATTGTTATACTCGGAAGCTATTATTGACATTATTTAAACTCCTATTAAAACTTTTAAATAAAAATCTTCTCTCTGAGTTTTTAGCTAAAATCGATAGGTAATATGTCAGCCGCAGATCTTTGCACCGTTAGCTTTTTATGTTGTATTACTTTCAACTCTTCAACCTACATTTACAAAGTAAAGAAGCGTATACGCTGATATTTGAAAGTGTAGGTTGACTGTTCTATTTACAATCAAAACCAATTTGAAATTTACTTGTAGATGCAATAAACACACCATCGTGGTTCAGTTAGTGCTTGTTAAAATGCGGAGACCGCTAGTACAAATCCTACTCGAAAACTAAATAAATTACATAAAATACCGGTTCCTCTACCCTGTAAGCAGTGTCTCTAAAAATTGATGGATGAAAAGTAAAATGTAGTCATTTCTCAATAAATTCTACATATGTATCTAGCAGCTTCATGCACTATCCCATATACCGGGGTAGAGTGAACTTAGTGTCCTAACACTCCATTTACCGCTTTCCTCCCTACATATCTATCTCGCGATAATATTATCATTATATTAATACGTAAAGAAAAACCTTTCAACTCCTATTTACGAAAATAATATAGATGAAAGAGTATGAAATTTGGGACAATTAAAGTTTATATATGTCCTGTGTGTATCTAGGAAGACGCCTGTCGTGGCGTAGAGGCACAAGCGTGCTACTGTAAACGCGACAGGTTGTGGGTTCGATTCCCACCCCAGGAAATGTAAAGCTTAGTATTTTCATTTGCTGTGTTTGGTAACAAGGCAAAGTGCGGCGTTCAGTTCCGCCACTCAACACGCAATGCCTCAAATTCAGCGGAAAGTGGGGAACGGAATTGTTGAAAGAGAACAGAGTATCTTGACACTATGTTCTCAGGTTCCCTCTGCCTACCCTGCTATATACGGGATACGGTGTGAAGCTATGAATGAATGAATGAATATGTATAAAGAAGT
This sequence comes from Philaethria dido, assembly GCA_033558755.1. Classification (NCBI taxonomy): domain Eukaryota; kingdom Metazoa; phylum Arthropoda; class Insecta; order Lepidoptera; family Nymphalidae; genus Philaethria; species Philaethria dido. The sequence goes on from JAKGSA010000137.1 coordinate 553,400, forward strand.
TCAGAAAGTTAATATATTTCATAATGATGCACTAGTAGTTGTAGTACATGAAAGTAATATAATAAATATTAGGTACACTATCATATATTTGATATACACTTTTGTACAAAGTAACGTACGTTGCAAAGGCAACACGTATAATTTTACGCGTCACTGTGTCAACTACTTTAAACAAATACATATCGGACAATTAGGGCAAAATATAGATTTTTTTACAAAAATCAAACAGCATAGTGTCTGAATACATTAATATGTAATAACAACTGAAATTGTGACAGCCGTATAATAATTTCGACATTATTGAATAAGAAAATTTTAGGAGGTATGCAAAAGGTGAATAATTTTAGTACGCATAATTTTTTTAGTATATTTTAGTGTATATAAAATTCTATATTTTCAAATAATAATTTAAAACATAATAAGATTATTTAAGAGTAAATTATTTATTATGCTCACCCTGAGCTGAGTAAGTAGCAATTTTCTAAACCATTATTTATCTTGATGAGTCAAAGCCAGTCAATTTCACAATCAGTGGGCGTTACTCAAAGTCATGTTCGGCTAACGTGGCACGGTACAGATCAGGCGTTTGTACGCTGTCCTTGTTTATTCGACGTATCAACAACTTTAATTAAATTAAATATAATAGTTACTTAAGTATATGGGAACATTCAGTTTCTATTTAATTAAGGAATAATTCTAATAATTTATTAGCTTTTAAAATATTAAAAAATTCTATAATATGTAAAAAATTGTTTAATATGTTTGATTACATCTTTCAGAGTTGAATACCTCGATAAAACAAAATACATATGCTATAAATAAAAATGCTGAAAAATGAACACTCTTGGTTGAAGCTCCCAAAAACCTATTCTCATGCTACATATAAAATATTGAGTAATAATAAAATAGATATAACTTCAAATATCATTTTCCTTTTATTACTTTAATATGGCTGTTATTATCAAAGGAGATATTTTACAATTTATTTTCGATCAAAAATAAGCGAATTTATTGAACGCTTTTAGGAGGAATTTTGTCATGTAATAAGCGGGTAGCTGTCAACGGCGAAATTAAATTCTTGTGTGGCTTAATAAAAAAGTAAACCTTTGGTACGCTTTGCCCAAATGTAACGAATAATCTCAAAAAACAATATTGCAAAGTTTATTCAGAATATCGAATACTGAATTTATATATATATATATATGTTAATTAATATTTTAATCAAAGTCATGTGATATATTTTAATATACACGTATATAAAATAGTTTTTATATTCATAAAAAGTTTCACTTGAAATCATTTTAAACCTTTTTGTAAAGTTACATGTTACTGTAAACATGTCATGTCAGACATTATTAAGTCAAAGAATGCTGGCTAGGAAAGTGTGTTCACTCATATTTAGGCGGTATTTCCGGATTTTTAATTACTTAAATGAGGCCAACACTAAAGATGTACCAGTAAATAATCCATTTCAGCTCAAGCCAATAGAATACGAGGGCCATACGTTACGAAACCATGACAATGCTAAACGACAAAGGCTCTACGAATTTGGTCTTTACGTTGCCGCATGTATGCCTAAATATGTTCAAAAGATCCAATTGCAGCATACTGACGAACTAGAAATATTGATTGCCCCCGAAGGATTTCATCCCGTTTTAACGTTTATGGCCCATCACCAACACGCTTGCTTTAATCAGTGCTCTTTGGCCACTGCTGTCGATGTGCCAAGTAGAGAATATAGATTCGAAGTTGTGTACAATCTCCTAAGCTTAAGGTATGGTGAACGAGCAAGAGTGAAAACTTACACGGACGAGCTCACCCCTTTACATTCAGCTGTAAGTCTATGGGAAAATTGTAATTGGTTAGAAAGGGAGATGTACGATATGTTTGGTATTATTTTTACTCATCATCCAGATTTAAGAAGAATCCTTACTGATTATGGTTTTCAAGGACACCCTCTAAGAAAAGATTTTCCACTCACAGGCTATATCGAAGTAAGATATGATGATGAACTAAAAAAAATTGTTTATGAACCAGTTGAATATGCTCAAGAAATGCGCAGCTACCAGCTGGAGTCTCCGTGGAATTATCTAAGAAATTTTCACGAATATTATAACGAAATCGAACCTGAGAAGAAAAAATAAAATATTTTAGAATGCTTAATTAATTACCTCTACCAGCTTACAAGTATTAAAAGGAATTGATGCGAATTTTTTTTAAAGAAAATTAAAAATTATATAAGTTTAATACTTCTGCATCTACAATTATTTCTATTCCTTATAAGCACATAAATTCCAACATTGTTTTTGAAAAAGTACAAGTAGTATTTATGTTGCATAAATAGCATTACAATAGCCCCGGCCCACAGTCCTGTATAGACGACTGTTGCGCAGTGCGGTAAAATATGTAAATACTAAATGAATGATTGGCTTCGACGAATACATCTCTTGTAAGATTTATATACCTACTACATGGTGGGACCTGGTTGGTCCGTACTATGATAACCAGAACTACGGCAATATGTTTTGTAGTAGGACACTAAATTGATGTATTACTTAGCTAATATCAAAGGTACATTGTATATATTATTTTGTATGTATGTATTATTTTTTCTCGACAAGATTTTTTCTTTATTCTATATCTTAACGTATCATCAATATAAGGCGAAAAGAAACCAATTTCCACACAATGTGAAGTATTACTTTTTATGATATGTAATCACTTTAGCATAAATATGATGTTGATGAAGCGAAGTAGGTAGAAAGAAAAGTATCTAGGAAACAGAGATTTTATTGTCCATTTTCAGCTTATTTTAATATTTTATTTGTCATGATTAGATTAGATGGAGACTTAAAATGTCTTATATTCTTTTAAGTGGTAATTCAACTCTACAATCAGTCATAGGAAGTGCATGTTCTTCTACACGACGCTTAATTAATTGTTGACTGAGTTTAAAGTGAATATTAAGAAATATTACTTTTTTTTAGCTTCACGCTGTATCCTGTATCTTATAGAAGGGTAGGCAGAAGGAACCTGAGAACCTAGTGTTAAGACACTCCGTTACCTTTCAACAATTCCGTTTCCCACTTACTCCCACTACCACACCGCCGGAGTGAGGTATTGCGTGCTGAGTGCGTGCTGAGTTGCGTGCGAAACTCAACGCTGCGCTTTGCCTTATTACCAAATCCAGGAAATGAAAATACTAAATATTTTAAAATATTCTTTTCCTGAAATAGGAATCGAACCCACGACCTGTCCCGTTTACGGTCGCACGCTTGTGCCTCTGTGACACGACAGAAAGCGAAAGATTTTATATAAGTACTTATATAAAAATATAAATATTTACTTCCACTTTAATCATAAGGATCTTACAATATATATTAAAAATAAACTTCCTGGGAAAAAATATTATTGTAGCGGCTTATTCGTCTCGAGGATTACTTAGCGCAAAGCGACAGATCGTCGAATTTTATTCTTGATTTTAATTTTCTTGGCCTTAATAGGATACAAATGAACCTATAAGCCCAAAATTGAGATTGATTGGTAATGACATATTTTAGACGTTTCTTTTACTTGATTCATATTACGAAAAAAGTTGAAAAATAATAACAACATCATATTTTATTTATTATAATAATTTTATTACATTCTATAAAGAATGTCTAAGTTTTCTGTTATCTTTTAAATAACGTAAACGTGACGTCAAATCACTTCTCTTTGTCGCGCGGTAAACAGCTCTAGGGAATGTAAGAAATCTTAGAATTTAGGCAAGAGCTTTTGTCTATGAGCTTCAGTCTCTATATTAATTATTTTCTTGTACAGATATTCATTAGTTCTTATTATTATAATTTATATAATTTAGAATTTAAGAAGAACCTTTCAACCCTTTTTATGAAAATTAGGACGAGGTGTATGTAATTTTGCATAGACATGAAGAAAATGTACAGAATACCAAATTTTTTTATAGCGTCCCCGTATAAATGCGTTGATAGCGCATTTCGTAGTGACGTATATGTCACTTTATGTAAACATTGATGTCAAATCGTGGTAGTGCGTGTAACATTTATTTTATTAATTTAATATATTTTTTATGCATTATTTAAAAAAATATTAGCGTTCTGCACTCCTTCTCTACATAAACTATAAGTGTGCCAAGTTTCATGCTCCTCTGTCCGCGTAATTTTGGTAAAAACGGATCCAAACTCTACAAGCGAAGGTAAGGAGTACAAATTCTGTACCAAAACTGTATTTAGCTACGTGTTCAAAATTCTAAACCGACGAAAATATTTTTAACTAAATAAAATAAGCAAAAATAATATTTAATTGGAATTCATCTGCACTAGCTCGTTTATAGTATCTATTTTATAGTTTATAGTTTTGTCTAACAATAACAAGTCATATATGCTTTTGACCGCAAATTTGCGGTTGAGAGTTATTTTACTGACGCTCTTAGTCAAAATTACTTTTAACTCATAAGTAGGTACTTTTGGCGATTATTTTACTCAAAAATATTATTGTCGAAGGCTTGCTATAATTATTTTAATTTGTATTTCAAATAATTCGTTTTTAATTTCTTTAAAATAAGTATATTCTTAATACTGATTATAATGTATCGTTTCTGCATAGTAATAAAACAAAGCAAAACCGTTTCATCGTTTTTCACCTTTCATTTTTTTACCATCATGCAAATTTAGCAGTAAATTTTGTAATTTTATAAAATGTAACTATGAAAGTTTTCTAGTCATATGCTAAGTATTGATATAAGAAATAAGCTTTAACACATACCTTTAACAAGCAATAACCTAAAATATGGAAAGTAATTTTGTTCGTAATGAAGCATATGAATCCAGGTCACAATCAGTTCTATCTTTTGTAAACTCCCTGTAGAATATTCTTATCTATGATAACTAACACTAGCTTTAAAGGTAAAAGCCATTACAAAGCCCGTATGCCACATAATAAACGAGATAAAGCAATTTCGCGAGAGTACAATTGGTTACTTGTGCAGGAAAACAAAACGGAAGTTTTGTTAGATACCTAAAGCGTTGATAAAGCCATTTTTACTTTTTTAATTGTTTTTTTTTTAACTTCACGCTCGATCGCACACATAGCAGGTAGGCAGAGGGAACCTGAAACCCTAGTGTTAAGACATTCCGTTCTCTTACAACAACTCCCTTACCCACTTTCCGCCAAATTGAGGCATTGCGTGTTGAGCGGCGGAACTCAACGCCGCGCTTTGTATTGTTCCAAACCCAGGAAATGAAAATACTAACATTTCCTGGAGTGGGAAGGAAGACCCACAACCTGTCGTGTTTACAGTCGCTTGTGCCTCTGCACCACGACAGGTGTTTTTTAATTGTGACACGTTTAAATAGATCGCTACTTCATACAACGATTACTTTTTTAACGGCTTTGTAAAAAAGGAGGATTCTGAATTTGACGGTTTTTTATGTGTAACTTTTCGCTGGATGAACCAACTTTGATGATTTTTTTTTTATTTGATAGCTAATGCTTCTCTTTTGGTAACATTCAAATAGTTAATATCTTAAGTAGTTTTGGAGTTATTCGTTATAATTTAATATTTCAGTGCATTTCATAGAAAATCGATTATTTTTTTCTGCAAAAATTTTAATTATTGGCAGAAAAGCTTTAAATTAAAGGTTTTAAGAAGCTTTTTTTTGTCTTAATTTTGGTTAAAGATTTAATTTGTAATTAATCTTATTTAATAAAATCATAAGTTCAACTTATATGAGTAATCTTTCTTTATATTTTTTTCATTACCTTTTATAGAATTACATTTTTTATGTGCCATCTATTTATATAGGTACTTGTTTGTAACATCTGTTCCGGCAATCATTTACTACTCGAGTCGCAGCAACATAAAATTTTTCCTCGATAAGGAACGGCGTCTAATGGCTGTTTCGTAATTAAGTAGAGAACGATCTAGAACATTTATTGTCGACGCGAGGTGAAAATTGAGGCAACTGAATTAGTTGATAACAAAATTGTCGCTTTGTTATATGCGAAATATGTATTTAGTAAAAGTTAAAATACTTAAAGTTAAAATACTACTTTGAATTGACTTTCAGAGTAGTTGTTATAATGAAAGCCATTGTGGAAACGTTTTGTGTATTGATATTGTCTACTTCTCATCATCATCATCATCACCGAGGCCTGTCGTGGCGTAGAGGCACAAGCAATGCGATTGTATACGCGACAGGTTATGAATTCTATTCCCACTCCAGGAAATGAAAAATTAAAACAACATATTTTAATTTCCTCGCTCAAGAAACAAGACCAAGCGCGGCGTTGAGTTCGCCACTCAGCACGCAATGCCTCAATTCGGCGAAAAACGGGGAACGGAAATATTAAAAGAGAATGGAATGTCTTAACACTAGGTTATCTAGTTCCCTCTGCCTACCCTGCTATGTGCGGGATATAGCGGGAAGCTAAAGTATCTTCATCAACGGATAGCATCCGCCCTATCTTCGAGCATACAGTTCGAGTTCGAGACACAAGCGTGTGACTGTAAAAGGTGTTCAATTTTTGTGGGTTCAATTCTCACTCCAGGATACGAAAATTTAAATATTTTTAATAATTAGTATTTAACATTTACATTTCCTCAAAAAAAAATCGGACAGCGAATATGATTATCAAACCAAGGTTCTGCATAGTAAAATACATATATAACGACAATGATTTTTTATTGTCATTTTAAATTTTCGAAAAACAACGGGATAACAAGACGCAGCTGCACGAGTTGAACTAATTTTACCCCAACATGACAAGGGTATTAGTTGGGTCGAGACCCTTTTTATAACTCAGGTTACTAATATATACTTACTGAAAATATTATACACGAACTACAAGAAAAATGCTTTTATATAGTAACTTTTCAAATAACCAGAGCTTTAAATATTCACTTATACCGTTTTCAATTCGTATTGTGTGAAGCACTAAGGATGATATTTGTAAAAGGATTTGCTTAATACTTACAAATCATCCTAGCTTTAGCGTATTAAAATTCATACATTTACTAATCCAGTTAAACTCCGAGTTATACGGTCATTTATCATGAATAAAAGCGTTGTAGCTCTTCACTCCAAATCTAGTATTCAAGTTGAGATGAGATTTAAGAAAGCAAAGCAGAGTTTACTATAAATGACTTAACAACATTACATAGCAGTTATTTTTATTTACGGAAAAAAATGTTTAGTATATTTCTTTACTGATCAAATCAATCAAACTTCGAACTCTAAATACTCCCAGACTATTTGAATTAGAGGCAAGTCAATTAATATGTCTATTAAGATTAGTCTAAACTGTATTTAAATTAATTTAGTAAAAATTAATAAGCGTAGACCAGGCAGACCAAAAAATATAAACCTTACTTCTGCATTGATGAAAAAAGTCTTTAGACTCAAATTTTCAGGTGAAATTGGTAATTATCAAAAATATAGACCTATGTATAGATAATTATCAATAACATTTTTACATTTTTTTTTACAATTAAAAGTTACATTTTCTAGGATATCTCAATTCAAAAATAATATTATATTATTAATACTCATAAGATGCCTAAGTGCAAAGCAATAACAAGTAAAAATCTTGACTTGACCGGCACTAAGAAGAAAGCATTCGGGATGCATCAGTTCTACTACAAATTCGAAAGGTAAAACTTTAACTGTACCATACCTGAATGCATTTTGCACTGACATTGATCTTGGTTTAAGAGTGTTCTCTCTGGCCCTTCATATGTAAGCTCTATCTCATATCAAAATCATCAATGCTTGCTAATCGAACTTCTTGTGTGGTTCATATGCATCAACCAGAATTCGATTTTCAAAATAAAAGTCCTTATTTTATTCTTACCCATTGTCTTTTACCAAGTGTTTTTCTATTAAAATTTTATTGACTTTTCATTAAAATTAAACATTAATATTAAAAATCTTCTTGTCTTTTCCTTCTTAACTTTGACTTCTAACTGTATGAGTAGTAATCAAACTTTTAAGACAAAACACTGCGTCTCTCAGCTTCATTCGCTTGCGCGGTTCTAATATATATATATATATATATATATATATTGGTATTAAATTTAGTTGTTGTGTGACTAATACACAAAAGAAATAATAACTTTGTTTCAAAAACAATATTTAACTTTTAAGAGAAAGTTTGTTCCGTTGATGGAACTTATTAGATAAAGTTAATCGTAAGTCATAAGGTTTATCATTAAGGTATTAGCACAATGTGAATATATAAGTATGCAAAGTGGATTTCTACTTGTGACAAATACGTCGTCTTCATAAGAAATTCACCCTTGTCGCCGGCATGGGGAGGGCCTTGTGAATTATAACATCAGAAAGCTCGAACTTTTTGTGCTGAGATTAACTGCGTATTACAAGCCTAAAGTATGCCAATGAGGGGTGTTTCCTAAACTTCTTAATTAGTTACGAAAGGTTTTTCTTGCGAACGCCTTTTAGGCAGATAAGGAGTCCGTATTTTAAATGAACGCTGTAGAGAATGTCCATATTGGAATATTTTGTTCTAACTTTGCAAAATATTTCAATGTTCTCAGTTATTAAGCCTTCGTTCAGTAAATATTTATGTATATTTTTTACATATAGAAAATTTAATATCTTTCTAAATGTTAAGTCTTGAATTAATTCTATAAATTCTTCACCTTCATTTAAAATGAACAATTGTCGTAAACGTTGCGTAGAATTCATCGTTTTTCTTGCTCCTAGCAGACTGAGAAAATAAAAATGATTTAAATTTATATTTAGTAGGTTATACCATATATCGCTACGAAAGACGAGGTGGGTATTTCGTCGCCTATTAATTCCTAATAGCATTAATATTTTAATAGAAACGTATTTAGCCTATGCGCAAATATATATTTCAATTTCAAGATTTTGACGACTTCAAAGATAAAACAAAGCCACTAAATTTGACGAATGAGACGATCACTCAAAGGTAGGGGTAGAGACGTGATAACAACGCTGAGATACGTTTGTTTAATGGTTTAGATAACAGTTCATAATATATAACGTTTGTACCATAAATCTAGACATAAATACTAATGTATATATATATACATATATATATATATATATATATATATATATATATATATATATATATACATAATGTTTATATTTAAAACACACATATATATTAATTTTATACCCTCTTAAATACCTACATTTACAACTTCAGAAGACTATTTATCATACACACGTAAAACCATGTCGGTGAAAAACTATTTTTATTTCCTGTCAATTATTATTATAAGTATAATAATTAACAAGGCAAAGCGCGGTGTTGAGTTCCGCCACTCAACACGCAATGCCTCAAATCGGCGGAAAGTGGGGAACGGAATTGTTGAAAGAGAATGGAGTGTCTTAACACTAGGTTCTCTGGTTCCCTCTGCCTACCCCGCTGTATGCGGGATACAGTTGCATAAAATTGCATGTGTTTTCTAATTTTTTGCTTAATAAATCTTAAATCATAATATATGGCAGATGAGTCTATAGTCTTTTATTAATAACAAATTGCTGCCTATAGCCCTTCTACACTATTTTTATTTTTCGTAAATTTGACTATGAAAATCAAACTGCTGATTTCCCTTTAAATAATAAATCGGTGCTCTTAGTGCCTTCCCACACAGCCCACGAAACCTACGTACCAAATTTTAGCTTTTTACATAGTTTCAGCCACACGTTGGCTATTAGTGACTCAGTTTGATATCATGTACATTATTGATATCCCCAAAATAAAAATATATATTTTTTTTATTTTACTACCACACCACTAAATACGAATACTTATGTATATAATAAATATTTTTTCCTAAACATACGCAATTCTCATTTTATACTCGAAAGCAATGGTTGTTATGTTTGATTTATTCGCCCAACACACAATCTTTTAATCTTTATTTACATTTTATCTCCCTACCACATTTAATTCAGCAAATTGTGAACTAATCAAGCTACAAAAAATATCCTCCCAAATTTGTTTTATATTTTTAACACTGTTTACCTAAACAAATATAGACTGTTTCATTCCATCACAGAATAAATGGAATATAAATCAAACGAATTGTTGGCTTCCATCTAAAATTACGATCAACATCGTTAGAGCGGTTAAACAAGACTTTAACGCGTATTACCAGTATCAAACGCTTTCCGCCTCTAAAGCAACAAAGATAATACCTACCGAAACGGTTCATCAGTATTCAGCGGCGAAGCAATTGAAACTGCGGTAGTGCTCGGTCCTCCCACTCAATTTTCCTTGTTCCGACGGCTCGAGTTATTTGCATCACAAAAACACAATGTCGAGGGAACGCGAGACCATTAATCACGCGTAGCGAAGTTCAGCGCATTCGTGAATAGCGTCAACCGCACGCGAATGATTCAGACGTTTTGCTATTCTGATCGAAGGCAGCCAAACGCATGATTCCCATATCGCTTGTACGGTGTACTATGTGTAACTACAGCCGACATCACGTGCTTAAACATTTTAAGTTAGATGAGTTTAAGCTCCTAATCAAATACTGGATTACGTGATTTTTTTATGGAACTGATAGTTTGCCTTGATTTGTATCGGTTCAAGTGTTCTTTTTATCACAAGATAAAAAAAACTGCTTGGTTGAAGATTAAGAAATTTTTACTAATTATAACATGAATTTGTGTAGATATAACTATAAATATATATTATAAAAACCCCTGCTACGCTTTAAATTTAGGTAAATACTCTATCATAAATGAATGGACGTAAGATCTTATGTTAAAGTGGCGACCCTAGTGATTCAAGTTGATAGTGTTATCTATAATCTTTTCATCCATTAGCTTAAAGTTAGGTAGGATTTATTCAGATTTCATAAAATGGTTTGAATTTTCTGTTTTAATCATCTAAGTTATTACCATGTCTATTAATCTTTAATTAAATTGTCGCTATTTGTCAAGACCTCTTGCTAAAATTATAATGGTCTACATTTTAAAATAAAGTATTTTTGATTAAAATTTTATCTACAGTCTCCTTAAGGCATTATAATATAATATTTTGTGACAATTATTTCTTATTAATCACATTCTTATCATAAATTATTTACTAACAATATTGTATGATATCTATATATAAATACGTGAAGCAAAAACTATGTATCCCTTTTTACGAAAATTACGCGGACGGAGGAGCATGAACTTTGGTACACATATAGAGAAGGAGTGCAGAATGATAATATTTTTCTTAAATAATGTTTAACAAGTATATTAAATTAATTAAAATAAATGTAACATACACTACATGTTTATATAAAGTGACATATACATACATTGCTAAAGACAACGCGTTGTTAACGCGTCAACGGACGTTTAAATATTTAAAGTACGTAGACGGTTAATAATACAACATCAATTTTATTGAACAATATAGACTATACTGTTTAAGATTGTCACTGTCTATACTTTAGAAGTTTTTTAAGTGCCGGAACAAGCCGCCGTTTTAATTGCACCAACCGGAAAGGGGAGAGATGAATGGAAGGAAACAGCCTTGCCAACCGCCCTACATTATTAAAACTTGCCTCTCACTGGAGCACCGTGTACTCTACTCTGCAAGCATAATGAATTGCAATATCATCTCAAATAACTTTGCTCTCGATCTATCTAAAAACATGTATTATCAGTTACATTATCCATCTTGACAAAGTTTACATAATATATTTTATATGCGGTATGGTAATAACGTTTAATACATATCTGAGTACATCATGTCGTACCTGAAGACGCAAGGTAAAGTAAACAAAATTATCTACATTGAGGATAACTAGAAAAACAAGCGAGCGGGTAAACTAATTGCCTCCTTGAGACGAGAAGCGAGTTAGTAGGAGCGCTCAAGATTGTTTATAAAGGTGTGAAATAAACGGCAATCCCCATGTTGCCGTGGCCGCCTTATTACATTATATGAGTACCTCAACAAAGCCTCTTTCGTGCCTTATCTGCGGTACCGCAAGAACCTCATAAGCTCAGGTTGGTACCTCGAAACATATTGTAACACATTATGCGGTAAGGCGACAGCAACTTACCCCGCCCAACGCCACCTAATAATAATATATATTTATACTCTTATGAATATTTCCACGATACAACTACATTAACTATATTACTGGTAGGTTTCTTTTTTATTCACAGTAAATATTTAAAGTGATTGTATATGTGAACTTAATAGAGAGGAAGCTTTTGGACAGTATCTAATAAAAATATAATTAAATTATACTTTCTTTAAAATTATAACATAAAAAAGTTTTCTATTATGAGTACATTGGTATGTACAGAATAATTAAACAGTGATGGTCGCACTGATATATAAATTAGAATTATACGCGTCCTAGATATAAATATAAATTTTTTTAATAGGTTGAAATACAAATATTTTTCTTTTAAACGAATCGGAAATATAAATTACCACCGTCTTAAGCAAATCACCTACACGCTCTAGCCATTTATAGTCACAACTCACATCGCACTACAGTTATACTACGAGATGTTATAGTTTGATTTCATTATATATCGAAAATTTTTAAAAACGACTCAGAATCGAATCCCAACTCGTTCAAGTTTTTCACGCAGATCTTCACTATCAAGCTACGATGGGCCCCGTACCCGCACAGTGAATCCATGTATTGCTAAGGAGTTTCATTTGCTTCTCTTCTATTTATTTTCATTAAAATACTGTTTATCAAGTACAATAATTTTAGATGCTTTTAATATTTTTAGTGGTGAATGCAAATCGTTAAAAATCGAAGCTGTTTCACACATTATACCGTATAGCAGAGTTGTCAAAGAGAATCTTTTGTCACGACACTGCGTTCGCACTTTTATACCCGAATTCGAGGTTACAGTATGCAAAGTGGCGGAACTCAACACTGCGCTTTGCTTTACCAGAACGGTTAAATAAATCATGAATTATTTAAATATAATTATTCTTTAGAATGGGAATCGAAGCGACAACCAACAACTGCGCCACGATGGGCTCTTAACAAATCGTCTATAATGTATACGAGTATACAAACAAACAAAATACGTGCTGAATATATATTCATTTGTATATACAACGACGTCGAAAGATAATAAAGGAGCTTTATAAAGCTTTCCTTCACTTAAATTAAATATTTAAAGCGCTTGTCCACATTTGCAAATATATTTCCCAAAACATAGGAAATTTAATATAAATCTTTATTCAAAGTAGGATTATAAATATTTCAAGCCCTTACGAGTAAAACCTTTGTTATTTTAATACAAAACGAAATAGGCTGGCCTTAAAGTCACTACATAATCTCGGGTAGAGTAAAACGGGCCTAGTGAAGGGCGTAGAATAATCGTCCACCGAGACGTCAATCACACGGTGGACCAAAACCGAGGATAAGGCTGAAGGGTTAGATTATAAGGGTCCGATTCTCTTGGGAAAAGGAATATTAATATTCAGGACCACGAATGGTCTAATTTACTTTTATAGCCTTTTCAATTGTTAGCCTATTTTTGGGACCATGTTTAATGAGGTCCACGTAAAGTTTTATTTCATATTATAAATGTTTTATAAAAATAAGTAATTAGCTGTTAAGTTTAGTATTGAGCTAGGATATTTTGCTAATATAGTTTACTGAGTGGTATCAACTTTCCGCCAAAAACACACAAAAAGACTATAAATGTTAGTTTTTTAAATAAAACCATTTTAACCGAAATAATAGCGTTTAAAATGGTATTGGAAAATACAGTATTCGATACGAGGGGTTTTCTAAAATATATTTTTGCACACCGAAATTTATGCAAATAATACAGTTAAAATACTTTCATTTAAAATGTGTAAAAATGGCGAGCTAACAAAGCTAAAAATATTATACAGAAATGTTAGTTTCCTATAGTTATTTTTTATTGAACTGTTTTAAAACTAGTACAAAATAGAACAGATATATATTATGAGAAATTTTATTCATATAGCTAATGGCAAAAATAAGTAAAATAGAAAAAGAGTTCTTATAGACAATAAAGATTACATGTGGCTTTCATTCTTTTATTAAATTAAGTAGGGGTCATACCACCGTGACGTAATGGAACAACGCAAGACTCTAAACGCGACAGCTTGAAGTTCGACTCCCATTTGAGTGGAATAAATTTAAGTATTGAATATGTTTAATTATATTTTTTTTCTGCTATGACAAGTTAAAGCGTGCCGTTATCCTGTCACTTCTATCACGGCGTATCTCATATTCATCGGAAAGTGGAGAAAGTTGGTTCTCTCTGTAAACCTAGTTATGCGGAATAAAGGATGAAGCTTTAATGAGATTAAAATAATAACATAAATTAAAAAATATATATATCTACAACATTTTTTAATCACAAATATCAGTACTATAATTTAAATGATGATCTAAATAAATGTCTAAAAGCACCGGTGAAATAACCACCGAGTGTAATTAACACAGTGAAGTGGAAGTGGTAAACTAATTCTGTAATAACGAAATTCATTTCAGGTTGAAATAAACACCAAGCGCAAAGGGAACCAATTAACGAGAAACCGAACAAGAATACGCGTGTTTAGGAGCATGTTTTGCTTTTGTGTTGCTTGCTATTTGTCGATAATTTAAATAATTTCACTCCTATATGTGGACGAGTAATTATATTGTTGTATTTTAACATACAAAAGAAAACAAATATGATATAAAAAGTATAAAAAATTGTCCGAAACTTTTTCGGAGGCCAGTAGTGGCGCAGAGAAAGCGTGATGTTAACACGACAGGTTGTACGTTCGATTTCCATTATAGTTATAATTAATATTTAGTAGTGTTAAGCTAAAAAAATTTATGTGAAAAATATTAAAATATTTGATAAATAACATCATCTCATGCCAAATGATAATTCTCATGAATTAATTTTCCTACAAAGATTCTAACAACAAATGCATAAAAACTTTGGCATAGCTCGAAAGAAATGAAGCCATACATTCGGCTAAAGGGCCAGAACGGTTTCAGAGTTTCGAATCCCGCTACGTTCAAATTTTGAAATTCACAGTTTGAATGTGACGGTAATCAAAAAAAAAATTAAATCAGTTATATACCTAGTTGTAGTTGTACCTTTTTTAAATATTATACAGACTCAATCGATGATACAATTTACGCTTGTATTTATAAATACAATTTTTATATTTATATATACGAAGTATTTTATACTAAAGTAATATAAAAAAAAAAACAAAAAATGTGCTAGGAATTTTCAAACGGTGCTAGAAATAAATTGATTCGTCCAGGCCGGCCGTTAATTTAGGATATGAATTGCAAATCGCGCAAAAGATTGTGTTTACGTAAAATTATTCCACTCAATTTTGCCTAACGAAGTGTTTACTTTATAAAATACGATATATATTATGTATTTTTCTTTTATATAACGTATCTTCTGATGTATAGATACTCGTATACACAGAGAATACCTTTACATATGAGTATATGTGCAGGTGGAAGGTTTAGCTCATACAATATTAATGCTAATGTAATGAATGCATTTCAGCACTAACATATTTCAATTATGTATGCGAAACGTTACCTTACTGAACAACATAAGTGCAAATTCTTTTTATAATACTTGTGTAAATATTTAATTATATGTATATTATTTCTTTTCACCGACTTCAAAAAGGAGGACGAGGAGGTTCTCAATTCGACTGTGTTTTTTATGTGCAAAAAATACATTTGTGTTTTCTTTTACTGGGTGAACCAATTAAGATGATTTTTTAAAATGATAGCTAGCGCTTCTCATGTGGTCCTATTGAAAAAGTTAGTTGAGATCTGACGAGTAGTTTTTCAGATATTTATTTAAAAAAAATACTTTCAGATACATTTTATTTAAAGTCGATTTTCTTTTTTTTTGATAAAAAATTTATCATATTTCATTAATATTAAATAATATTTAACCCATCTAAAGACTAAAACCTATTAAAAAATATTAAAAACATTTTTTCGAAGTAGGTTCATACATTATTTGGGTAAAATTTTATTAGCGCTGTTCAAGTTCAATTCCAGGCATAAATTCAGTGCTCCTGAACAAAACTTTATATGTGAGTACGATAGCTTCGAGTTCGTTAAACAATCAACAAACGTATGTGGAAAAGACATTTGTGGGTTAATTTAGGAATATATAAGCATGTCTGATAAGGCGGAACGTTCACTTAAAGACAAAGGAATACGACAAAACTATTCTGGGCAAGTCGAATCTCTTGGGGGTTGCGGTTTGCATTAGCAATACTACGTTTGCAAATGTATCGCCTGTTGCTGGAAAACGGACAATGAATGCATAAGCGGTGTCCCATATCTGCTATTTGCTAGTGATTTAACATTTGGCTGGTAACCAAATACTCTATCTATATGAATGGATGCAAGTTCATTCTTTACTAAACGTTGGGTGACTCTGTTATGTAAGTTACATTATAGACTAAGTTGGCCACATTAGATATTTGTCTGGTTTTCTATATGACTACAAACAAGACATAGTCAGATATCTGATTGAAAATAATTCCAACGATCAATGGTTATGGTTACAATTGTATGTATTTTAATAACTGACATAAAGTTCCTTTATTATGTTAACTCATCTTCATACATGCCTCCTGTATTTCATGAATACTGTCCATTTTAAATTCTTTTATTTCATTTTTCATCGCATTACAGCCACCGCTTCAGATTGTTTTATTATAACTTTTTAGAATGTGAATTTTTTACATACCTCTGTTTTGTTTCGTTTCATGAATTCGCAAAGCGAAAACGCCGGTTTTAAATGTAAAAAGTTATTACTCGTAAAATTCTATGCATTCGTGACTTTAACATGATACATATTATGTGTAGAGAATATTCCCCTTTTAGTGGTTCATGCTGAAATTGAATGATATATTTATAGTATTATTTTTTTTATTGTAAGAATCATTAATTTCACAAAGCGGCATCATGCGGTAAAAACGATGGTTATGAGTATGATTCCCGTCGGAGAGTATTATATATTTTAATTTATTAAATTTTCTCTGACCACCCAACATACAATGTCCCAATTCGGGCGGAAAGAGGAAACAGTCTGCCTGCACTGCTACGCGACAAAATGTTATAAATATACATAAAAAACACGTTATTTTGGTTATCCTGGCAAACTCATAGAGTACATGCTATGAAAATTTTATTTGTCAAATATTGTGTACAAATTGTCGAGAAAATTGAAAATTTTCTTACATTCATACATACAAATCAAAGTAAATCAAAGTAAAAGCGTCTCAAAAAATTAACCTTTAATATAAAAGGTACCATCAAACCACATACAGCTTTTATACTGCTTAATAATTTTGTAAAATGTATGCGGAATCGACAGCTGAATATCCTCACAGGAAATTAAATAGCAACAGTAATATTTTTGTTAAAAATACACATCAATCACTAAGATGATCGCATTTCCTATTTAACCGTCGAAAGTATAATATATTACAACTTTTAATATAGTATTTTGTGAGAATGTCTAGTAATTGTAAATGTGGGTTATTCGGATTTTTTGTTTTTTACGTAAAGGACGTGATGCGATCTTACTCTATTTCCCTTTTTTTTATACCGAAAAACTAACGAGCAAATGAGTATTAGGGAATGGTATTACTTATATTATCTTAATAACTGTATTTATAAGCCTTATAAATTTGTACCTTACCGTAAACCCCTAGAAATAAAGTTTTTATGCACAATATTTTTTTAGAATTGTTGCTATTGCTGATAAAATTAATTTAATCATTCGTCATTTTTTACTGTGTAAGTAATATTATAAATTCTTTTATATTTTCAACTTTTCTTTTATAAAAGAAATAACGACTATTATTGTATTAGAGGGGAACATTATTTTGTACCGCAATATACATTGCTTTTTGGACAAAAATAGTCTTATATAAACAAAGTATTTGGAGCGACCTCAAATGGCACACTTACTTCGGTTTACGTAACAATTAGAAAAAAGGAAAAGTAAAAGGTGCTCTAATACCCCTTAATGGCCACCGCGCTAGAACCAAAATTAGCTTTAAGTACGTCTTCTTTTCTATACGTTTTAGTCTCTTTTTCACATTTTACGAGTAAAGCTAAAGATTTTGTATTTAAATTTGTAAAAAAAAAATGTGTTTTTGCTTAACTTGTAGATTTAAATAGGATTAAATAATATTTAACTTGAAAACCTATTTTAGGACCTGAAAAGGTCAAATACTATCAAATGCTGTTTATTGTTCCTTGAACAGCTAACTTATTTTTATTCAAATACGCACGTATGTCTATTCATATGTTTTTTAAATATACATGGCTACTAGTATTTAATTTTATTTAAGGTATTACTTCTTACAATAATAAGATTTATATAAAAATTAATGTCTTCGAGCGTGTCGATTCAATGATACAGCATAACGAGTTTATGCAGACGTAGAGATCACTTCTGTTGAATGAGTTAAGTATATACATGTCTGATGGCATTAACCCTAATTGTAATTAGGTTTCGTAATAAGTAATTTGGGAAATTCTCCTCGCTGGAGCCTCGGCGATGGTATAATTAGATACGTCGTTAATTAGACGGTAGACTACAAGAGCACTCGGGCTTTCGTTTACTTTAGTATAAGCGTTGCCGTTCTAGCCCTATTTAAAGGTTTAAAACTGTTTATATGAAAGCTTATTTTCATTGAAATTTATGATATTGATATCATATAAAACCGCTACCACTATTTACAGATATTATATTGTTTGTTGTACCTTAAAATTTAATGTTAAATTCTTAATTTATGGTTTTGTATTTTACCAATTGAGAAAGTAATTTACTTTATTATTATAAAAAACACCTTCACGCTTTTCTCGCAAAGCAAGTTAGTCACAGGAAACTTAGAGTCGAAACACTCCGCTTTCCACTTTTCACCCGAAATCGATAGCATAGTAAGCAACGGAGTTCAACGAGTGGATACAAATATTGGAGTACAAATAGTATTAGTAAAACAGACCACGATCGATACATCATTTGAATAAAAGACATATTGTACTTAAATAGAAGTAAATTCAGAAACATAATTTTAATAGCGATATATTTATATTTATAACTTTAAATTACAAGTAAAATATATTTTTCCATTTTAAAGGGTAAATTCTTTTATTTTCCCATAAATATATTAGAAGAAATGATTTTTTTTAATGCTATATTAAATAAAAATATTCCTTAAATTCGTTGGATATTATGTTTCATCATAATTTGCATATTTAAAATCTATTTTGCTGAATTCATATCCATACGGATATAGGATACATCTGTTCAAACGAAATGTGCGATAGAGGTTTTCAAAGTTGTTAAAAGTTTGTAAACTACAAAAACAAAACAAGTGAAATACATTTTAAAATAGCTGTATAAAAGCGGTCTACTTCAAATTTATACTTCAGTTTCACGTTTTATCCCATGTATCAGTCAGAGAACCTAGTGTCTAGATACTCCATTCGCCACTGTGGAAAAGCATTTGACTGTAAATGTGATGGTGGTGGGTTCGATCCCAACTTGAGGAATGTAAACTATTTCTTTTTATTAACTATTTATTTTATTTCCGTACTCTGGCAAGACAAAGCGCAGTGTTGAATTCCGCCATTCTCACAATGTCTCTATTTCAGGTGCAAATACACTTTTTGTCTTGGCTTCTTCATACATGTTCTGTCTGACTAAGCTATGCAGGAAAAAACGAGAAGGTGTAAAAAAAACTTCAGCGTCAAATCAATCGTGAAATAAAAATTAGCTCATCATTGATCGATGAAATGAACCCTAAAAGGAAAATATTTTAAATACTCTGTCTTTAAAATATTTTCGCCCTTGCTCCTATCGATTAAGAATCGAATTCACTACCATTGTGTGTATACTCATAACCCCAATACGCCACTAGGTTCTCATATTGTTATAAATAATACATTTATTTTTATAAAATGTACATACGTAACAGTATTTAATTGCCGTAGTCGTAGCTCAGTTGGGACGTGTGACATGTCTAACTAAATGTCAACTGCACGCGTTGATTGTGAGATAAAATTCCGCCCCGAAAAAACTGATATGCAAATATAACTTTCCCGGTATTTTCTGGGTATGTGTTATTCTGTCGTAGACTGGAAAAAGTCAGTATTAATCCAAGCCATCCGAAACCTAATATATATTTAATAGCACAAAATGAAACTACTAAATTTGTGTTTTACTTCAGATGCCTAATAAATGTGGAGATTTATTTAAAATGAAAACAAAGGTTTTATTAAAACTCCAAAAATCTGCTTTATAGCTTTTTAATCTTCAAAATTCTTTCACCGTTATGACTTCATTTGTCAAATATAGTCAAATATAGATATCGTAATCATTTTCATTCATTCATTCATATCATTTTGAAATAAAAATAAACTGATCCTCATATTGCTATGTATTTGATTTATAAATAGCTACATGCAAAATCATATAGTGATGAGAAAATTACAATAAGAGCACTTTTAATTATAACTGTTTCTAAAGCATAGACAATGCTTTACAATCATTCATTGTTCTGCTATAGATTAACTAACGTAGAAACCTAACAATTGCAGTGGATAACAGAATGTGAATAAAAACTGTATACTGCGATTTCTATTGCGACGAGGAAGAAAAATAGGTGATATAATTTTCCGCGAACACATGGCGACCTCAGAAAGCATAGGGGAGAAAGCTATTTTGTTAATGGAGCACAATGGAAAAGAAAACTCAATCAAGCGCACGAGTCGCCGTGATTTCTGCGTCTAACTACAGGAGATATATCGCTCACGTAGGGTTGTCCACTAGGAATATTTTTGTATCATCTATCATAAAAGCATATTTATAGTCATGTTCGCTCTGCCATTAAAATGACTATATACCAAAATGATTCAACTTAAATATTAAACCAAATTGTCTGATAGTAACTAAGCATATAACATACTGATTTAGTGTTATGGAAAAAAATAAATAATTTCAACTTATTAATCATATTTTGAATTCAGACAACCCTGAGGGCCGGAGGTCGTCATTAGCAGGGAAACGCCACATTGCCCTCACAGCCGAAATTCTTCTAAATAACCTTTACGTAACTTTTCATATGTGAACCTAATTTAGCGACCGACGTTAGTTAACCCGCGTTTTTGTAATACATATTAAGTACTCCGCTAACACTGTAACTGAAAACATAATATGTTCTCCTAGTAAATAATAATGCTAGATGAATTTTCAAATTCTAGAAATTACAACTACGTTTTCTCAGGAGGAAAGCATATTAACATAAATTGAATATTTTAACAATATTTAAAGTTAGTGTGACTTATCCTTAGACATAAGGCTTGCCATGTAATCTCGTCCTTATTATAATACTGTCGTTACAAGTGTGGGGAATACCAACGTATCTCCATATTTATAGATCCGTTATCTCGAAAGTTGTCAAGCCTGTCACGTATGCGCGCGTGCTCAGATGAATTGAACGGCAGCTACGACTCATGACACACACGCAAATTAAAAAATAATTAAAAATAGGACCTGCATTTATTTGTGAACATAAATTATTAAAATTATATATTTATAATTTACTACAATGAAGACATCGATCTCGTACGCCAGAAAAAATTAAAGAAGAAAAGAAAATAAAAAATATGAATTCGCATTTGCTACAAACAGACATGACGATTATTTCCAGGCGACACTTCTTACTTTGTCACCGCAAGAATTGATGGAAACAAAAATAAAGAGATAGTACGAGCAAAGTGCAAGTGTAACAATTTAGGTCCATTTGAAAAAATAAAAAACTTAACTTTCAAGTTGTTACAAAAGTCGTAATCCCAAAAACGTCTGTTCCTAATTTCTTTCCCGATTTTAAAAGAGCCATCATTCATTTACGACGACATTTAGAACAAGAAAATTTCGGGCTTCGACACGAAGTTTTGGCAATTTCCGTACTCAGTGACATTTTTTTGTGACCCATACTTTGTCGTTAATCTTGAGAACAAAAAGTCTTTGCTCGTGGAGCCGTTACTGTAACAGTGTAAGACGACAGATTTAAATTGGCCTACCCAAATTGGCCTTCAATGAAATATTGTAGCTATTACTAGGGTTAAAATAATTTAGCGAAAATTTGAGCTTTAAATTTATGTCAGCAAATTTGTTTCAGCTTTCAATAGTGCAGCGACAGTGTAAAATAATTTGCTTTTTTCTCGTAATACTAGCTATTCTAGAGTCATACAGCACACGTTTTTGAAAATAAATGCGGCGCTCGCGAGCTGAGTAGATAAAAGCGTTATTATATAATGTTTTCAAAGATAACATTTTTCATTTACCGGATACACAGGAAAACTGACGGACTGTGAAGCTATGAACAGTTTTGTTAAAAAGCTTTTTAATAAATATCATTAACGTTTTTTCTTTTAATATAAATGTATACAGACTATATTAATATGGGCCATATAATGATTTGTATGTAAGGTACGTGCTCAACATTTATTGTAACATATTTTCATACTTAAGTCAACACATATATAGCTTATAATGCCATTTCATCAACCTCACATAAAATACGAGAGGTCTAGATCGAAATAAGCATTTTACTTATTTCGTCTATATTCATTCAATATACTAAAAAAGGTCCTCACGGCTTCTATATTTCCCCTGTAAAGGACTTTTAGTTTACTTTCGAGGTTCGGAGCCTGAATTTGTCCAAATGCGGACACATTTTCGACGCCTTTCATAACATTTTGGCTTTATTAGAAAAAGGATGAACAATATACTAGTGCTGTTATGTATATATGTGTGTGACGTATCAATGACATATTTATTTTTGATAAGCTATTTGATTATTTTTCGTTGTTCGCGATGTTAATAATTTTTAAATGGAATATTTTAATGGATTAATCGCGCATATTTTGGTATTCGTTCAGGCAGTTAACGTGTGACCACAGATTGTTGTAACGTATGCGTCGGGTTTTCTAAAATAGTTTAATTTGAAACATTTATATATATTTTTTACATGTGTAGATTTGTAGATATTTATGTTTTTTTTTTATAATTTTATATTTAAAAATAATTTAGAATTTATAATTTCTTAGAGTCTGAATGTTATTTATTATCGATATTCTCGATTAAAAATTAAGTCATTATACCTAATACCTTAATAAAAGTAATGTACTAACTACAATAACTTATCATAAACTTTATGCACTTGATACCAAAGAAAATTTTTAGTACTGATACAGTGAAGTACCACTATTTGACGACATTTTCGACATAGGTATAAATACAATTTGGGTGTTGTGTTCTGTTTCATAGTACTCGTATAAATGTAAAAAATTATAAAATTTCTGCTTATTTACATTTTTTATTTATTTATTATTCCTTATTTTTTATTTTTTACTATAAAAAATAATAGAGTTTGTAATATAAAAAATAATTAAGTTAATAAAGAATATAATAGAGTTAAGTATTTTCATTTTCTGGGTTTGGTAACAAGGCAAAGCGCGACGTTAAATTCCGCCACTCAACACCGCAATGCCTCAATTCGGAGGAAAGTGGGGAACGGAATGTCTTACACTAGGTTTTCAGGTTCCTTCTGCCTACCCTGCTATATGCGGGGTACATAAAAAAATAAATACGGAAAAAAAAGTAAATAATTGAGTTAAACTCATTATAGCTGCATGCTTGACAGTAATCTAGTCGGTTCCGTATCACATAATTAAACAAAGTATTTAGTGTATCGAATTCAGGCGAAAAACGATGAGTTGAGTTTCCCTGTGAGGGGACCGGGTTAGAATACAGTTCCCCTCCGCCGCTGGGTAGCGTCCCGTAAGAGGTGGGTATCCCAGTAGTTAGGCGGTATAAGGTTAGTACTCCGTCTGGCTCGCGACCACTATCATATCAAAGACGAACCTCAAAATATATAACGATGTGTTCCGGTTTGATGGCATGTAAGCCAGGCTTTCCCATTTAACACCCACCCTTTCCCTAAAATGTGGTGGTTCCGATAGCGGACTACTACGTTGTCCCCTCCTTCCATCTATCCTATAGGTCGGCAACGCACCAGAGGTGTTGTAGATGTCCAAGGGCGAAAATAACCACTTACCATCAGGTGGTCCTTCTGCTCGTTTGTATTCCTTTATCCAAAAAAAAAAAATGATTTCACACAAAATTTTCTCTGACGCTGTATTACACAAAACAGCGTAATAGAGCGTTAAGTCTCTATTGATACATATGTATGTATTGTACATATAAATATCAATGTTTAACACCTGAAAGCTTTCATAACCGGAGGACAAATTCATTTGGATAATTCATGGATTTATTCTCATTAGCTTAATTCATCTACGCATCGAATAACGAAGTGAATGTTGAATCCATTTGCACTCAAAGCTTATTCAATAGTTTAAAGCAAATAAAAGCAGCGTCTGACTGTAAACACAATGCTCGTGGATGGATGTTGGGATCGAAGGAATAATTATATTTAAAGTATTTACATTTCCACGGTGTGGGGTAAGATAAAGAACGCCGTTGAGTTCCGCCGTCTTGATATTTAATTTCCCACGGTTTAATCCGATTTGTAGGAAAACGCAAGTAGCTGTTTTTTTTAAATAAATATATATAAATTCTAAATATTATTTCATTTTCATATTTTATTGATAATAGTTTATTTTACAGCATACCTTCATTAGAATTAAAAAAAAACAAATATATCTATTGTGATATAAATATTTCACCAAATAATTATTTAGGATTGCAGTGAAATTTATTGACATTATTATTTATACTTATACGGCACGACCATGCTCGCATCCATGAATTTTTTATCTGCCCCATCACTATTTAGTGCGGTAATCGCGTATAAATTTTTAACTAGACTCGTTAAATGCTAAAAACGACCCTCTCTAACGCACAAACACTATGAGCTCCATATAGGAAATTGCTAATATATTACTGGAAAATTTTATGTTTCCTCGCTTTTTATAGACTCATATATCGAAGCTAATTCTACACTGAAACCATTTTTACTGCCCCCACGATCATAAGTAGGTGTTTTATAGGGCTTTGGCGCAAAATTACGATATGCTTATGAATTTTTATATAAGTATTTTATTGAAAAAGTATTAATTCATTATAAAAGATTGCTTATATAACAGAATTGTTGCGCAGTAGGTGAATATTTGACTATAGACGCTATAGTTGTGAGTTTAGTTCATACTCGGTAGAGTACTTATAATAGTAATTATAATCAAATTATTATCATTCCCTCTATGTGATGTGATTGTTATCCAATTTGGAATATTTCTCATAGGGGCGAAGAAATGAAGAAACCTAACCTGCCGCATACGAGAAATGGTTAATGCAAATAAAAATTTGTTTCTTGTGGTGCTTATTTTCTATTTTATTTATTTACAAATAGTTAAATATAGCTAAGATAATTATAGCTAAGTAACTAAACACATGAATATATTAGTAAATTAAGGCAATATTACTCAAAATACTTACTAAAATTTATTCATCACTGCGTACTAAAATAAAAAGTCTCTACCGAAATATTCTGTATAATTTAGAAAGTCAAAACAAAGTCACCGCAATAACCATAATAGTCCTTTCGCGACTGTTATAAAAATATACGTAAGTGCTTGATATAAACAGTTTCTCCAGAATCACCAAATTGAGGAGACCTCGTAAAGTTTCACGGCACAGCGCCTCCGGCCATCCCATGCAGATAGAGCGTGCATCACGAGCTATTTACTACGATCAATCTTTCATCTGAAACGCCTTTTGTATATATCAATGGTTTATTTTCAGTATTTTATCTGATCTTTAGTATACGCTTTTAAAAAAAAACCATTTTTTTAAGAATAAGTAATAAATTGATGTTTTAAGATGATTAAAGATATTACATTTACTTAGAAATTTCCATAAAATAATTAATGTCTGGGCTCTTTTCCAAAATAATTATAACAAAAAATAAACAGAGTTCAAATAAAATACACTATAAAATAAAATTACGAATAACTCAATAACTATTTGTCATATCACAGCTTAATTTAAATGGGACTACATCAGAAGATTTTTACTGGAAGAACAAAATTGGTTCATCCAGTAAAAAGTTACGTAGTAACACATGAAAAAATACAATCGGTTAAATCTATATAGAAATGCTTGTATTATAAAAAAAAATAGAAACAAAAAAAATAAAAAACCAAACATTACACAGTACATTCAAATAGCAAGCATCAATTCAAGCAAATTGTTTAATTCCAACAGCTATTCAAACAAATTGTTTAATTTCATACATACGAATTATCAATCATAAAACGCTGTTAGGTAAAATTTACTGTTATAAATAAAACGCGGAGCACCATGTGTTTTAATTTGCCTCACCTGCATTTTAACTGTAGGTTAAAATAGGAATGTGAACAAACACAGGTAACGATGTAAACAGATTTTTAAACGACATGGTGTACAAAGCTAGCACGCCGCATGTCGGGCGCACTTGTTCGCTTAAATTATTGCCGGGACCGACGCGCCAAACTTGCTGTTTTTGTTTTTAAGATTAACGATGAACGGCCTTCGAAAAAAAGAGTTACTGAACGCCTATCGCTAAAATCATTTACCGTTGTTTTATTTTTCTGAATATATTTTTAATAATAAGGCTTAGAGAATATTGATTATTGTCTCATTAACTCTTTAAGTCGATTAAAAGCTTTGTAGGTAAATGATTACAAAACAAGTTGAACTTTGTAAGCAGATCAGACTGTGGAGATCTTAAATTTATTAAATATACATCTTCTATCCACTCGCATATAAAGCTCACTGAGTCAGTAACTGGGGCGAAAATACTGACCATTGAATGCTAAAATTTGGTATGTAGACTCCTTGAGCAGTGCAGAGGAGCACATAGAGAGGAGTTCACAAAATTCTTAGAACTAGTGTCCTCGGTGACGCGTTAAAAACGCGTTGTCTTTATCAATGTATGTATATGTCACTTTATATAAACATGGATGTCAAACCATGGTAGTGTGTGTATCATTTATTTTATTAATTTAATATACTTTTTATGCATTATTTTAAAAAAATATTAGCATTCTGCACTCCTTTTCTATATAAACTATAAGTGTGCCAAGTTTCATGCTCCTCCGTCCACGTAATTTTCGTAAAAATGGATACAAAGTTTTTCCTTCAGGTATTTATATATAGATAATGGGGAAAAACGAGATTTTAAGTTTTATAGTCCACCAAAACGAAGTTGCGGGATACAGCTACTTATATAATAATTTGACAAATTATATAATTAAGATTTAAAATTATAAAGAAAATATTTTTGCATTTGCATAAATTTACATGAAAAACACGTATTCATACTCCGGTTTGTCGTTATTGTAGGATTAAAAATTTAGTTTTAAACACGAATTTAGGGAATAAAACAAGCTATTTCTTTAAATATGACTACAAAAAAGTGTAAGAAATTATATCATATACAGTAATTTAAAATCTATGCGATAAAAATTATCAATATAAGAAAGTACGCGCAATTTTACTTATTATTAAAAACCAAATACCTTACAAATCTATATATATATATATATATATATATATATATATATATATATATATATATATATATATATATATATATATATATATATATACCTTATGTACGCATCATAGACACGGATAACAAAAATGCGGCATTGGGTACCGCCACACAGTATGATATACCTGCAAATAGATGGAAAATGGAGAACTCAAAAACTTTGGCAACTTCTTTTTGCCGACTCTGCACCTCGTCAATAACATGTGACAATATAGGTAAAGCATTAACGAATTTACGTTAATCTCAAATAAAAAGAACTGAAGCTTTATCATAGACATAATTGAAATATTACTTTTATATTAAAATGGCTCTTTCAATATTACGTTCCACGTAAAAAGTATTACGTTTAAGAGCAAAATAATAATCTTCTAACGTTCTTTCATTTTTGATAAACGAACATTATGAAATTCTTATTTTGTTTCAAGCACATCGGCCCCGGCTCCCTAAAGCAATAAGAGGAAGCCGCGACGTCCGGTGCGCCATTAACCACCGCATTATCTCTCCTCCCCCAAAAATTTGCACGTTTTATTTGCCGTCACGTTGTACCTTTAGAATTTTCTGCCAAATGAAGTAAAATTTGACTGGTTCTGTAAAAATTTTATAACGCTTTTAAAACGTCGTGAGATGTTATTTATACATATACGATATTATCTTTTTAACCGACTTCAAAAAAGGAAGAAGTTACTAATTCGACTGTATTTTTTTGTATGTTACCGCATAACTTTTTACTGGGTGAACCGATTTTGATGATTATTTTATATGATAGCTTTTATAGAATAGCTAGTGCTCCCATTTAAATTTAGTTATGATGAGTAGTTTTTAAGTTATTATAAAAGACAGTATTTAATAGTGCATTTTCTTTGAAGTAGATTTTTTTAAATAAATGTAAGACATTGCCTATATTTTAAATACATTATATATATAATGTATAGGAACGGGTGTTTCATAGTTGCTATATATAATATGTTCTTATACATAATATCCAAAATAGTTAATTTAAGCTTAGCAACCTTACTTGGCGTACAGAAGTTCTTGCCAAAGTTAGTGTTTAGTAGCAAATGTGTCGAGTTACCTTATGCCATATTTAGTATGAAGCCAAAAATATTGCATATTGTATATTGCATACCAATTAAATTTTTACTTTTTTTATTTTATAGAGACATGTGATATTAATTTTTAAGTAAGTACAATATATATATATATATATATATATATATATATATATATATATATAT